>SKCR01017592.1:0-114379 GCA_019454045.1 Zanthoxylum bungeanum | reverse complement strand
CCCCTTAGGGACACCGATTATCTGACTTGGTTTAACTCATATCCCAATTTTGACATCTAACCGAGAACTAACAAACTCCTTAAATGAGAGAGAGTGGCCAAATTCTATATTTGTTCAGCTTTATCCGAGAAAAACTATTTAACTCCGTATGTCATTCTAAAAACATGTTTTATTCACCATCAAGTTCCTCAACTAAACTTATGGGTCAAAATGACATAATACACAATTACCTATCATATCATATCCACATACTCATTTAATAAACATGTTTTATTCACCCTCAAGTTCCTCAACACATAATCGTATTTGAAGACAAATAGTAATTCATTTATTTGTGCATGGAGCCATGGACGGGAGATACAATGCACCTCTCACCCCATGCAGCTTTTACTTTCCTTGGTCTAAAATTATAACCGATGTTAAGATGTCTATTTGTTTTCTTGTTGAGTAACAACTGACAATTCATAATTAGCCTTAGCTACCCGTTCTCTGACTTGGTTTAACTCATACCCAATTTTGACATCTAAGTTTCTAACCAAGAACTAACAAACTCCTTAAATGAGGGACAGTGGCCAAATTCTATATTTGTTCAGCTTTATCCGAGAAAAACTATGTAACTGACTGATATTAATGGATTATAGACAAATATCATGATACTGATAATAAGATGCACAAAGCATTTAATGTAGAGAACACGTCTAAGACAATAGCAAATGATGAAATGACAATATGAATTAATAAATTTTGTGTTTGTTGTTTTAATCAATTATCTGATTCTATTGCTGTCTAAAATTGCCCCCACCGGAGAATTTTTTAGCTCCATCCATTGCGTCATGTCCACGTACTTATTATAGGAATACACTTATGACCCACTTAACAAGACTATTCATTTGTAATATTTTACAAGAGTAAGGGCATATTTTATAAAATTAAGAAAGAAGATTCTGTTAAAGTAAAATTTATTAGGGATTACGACCAGTTGACTGTTACTTACAGTTGCCAATCCAAAGTACAGAACAGGCAAAAAATGGTCTTCGTATATTTAGACCAAACATTAGGGGGTCAACAATATTCTCATTTATAAACTTTTCCCTATCATTCTAGGATGAGGGTTTCTTACATGTTCTGTATAATATCACTTTTTTTTTTTTAAAGGAAGGCTCTTTTTACTTTTTGATGAAATTCAAAACTTGCGGATATTTCTGTTTTAAAGCAAAAATTAGGAGGGCCCGTAATTTTTTTCCTCTAAACACCAATAGAAATTCAGGACAGTGAGATTCTCTGATATTAAATATGCTCAAACTATTGGTGTTACTGAACAAGAAACTGGGCATTACAAATGTAAAGCAATGAGAACACCACAACAGCCATCCAATTTCAGAACACACAGAAACTCAGGTAAAAAAAAAGACTAAGATCAATCCAGGTTGAAACATAAGGCAGCAATTGACTCACCGAGTATGTGAGGAGAGTTTCTAATATTGAATCTGTATTTTCCTCCCCTGAAATTTAAGCAAAGCCAGGTGATAGATGAAGCTTTAAAGGTATAAATTGATGCATAAGGTAAGAAATAAATGGACTTTACCATTTTCCAGGATAGCTTTGGCTACTATATCCACAGAGAACCCCATCCCAACAAAATGATCGATCAGCTTGGACTTTGAAGAACTTACTGATGAGCTCGCCTAAGGGCAATAAAAGGGAATCAAGTACCATTAACTAAACAGGTATGACCATATGCATAAATAAATACTTACCAAATAATATTAAAACACAAAAAAGGGTTAAACTAATGCACAACCATTCTCATACAGAATATTGTGACAATAATACAAAAGTTTAGTTTTTTTTCAGTATTTCATCAAATTATAACTGAGCATGAAGTGGACCACCAACTCACCGAATGTTTGAGGAGAGCTTCAAGTATCGAATCTGTATTTTGCTCTCCTGGATATCAAAGGACGGTTTCAAATGAAGCTCTCAAAATAAATCTTATGTTTTAATGAGAATATATGGACCCCATACCATTTTCCTGAATAGCTTTGGCAACCACTTCTTCAGAAAATCCCATCCCTACAAAATGATCAATTGTCTTGGAGCCAGAGGAACCTGCTGACGAGCTTGCCTTGAGATGGTAAAAGGTAATTACAAAATCAGTGATAAGACATATGTCTTATATCTATCAGGATATATCTGAATTAAGTGATGGAAACTATAATATGGCCATTATAGCTACAAACAATTTAGTGTAGTTCAACAGGGGTACAGCATCTGACAGCAAAACTTACAAAATGCAAAAGGTAGTATATTGCTACCTCATCTCAAGAAGGTTGAGAGCACATCTTAGCAGGCAAGTCATTAATCAGTAGTGCAGCACCTCAATTAAGAAACTCATGACCAAATTAACATTCAGATGGTCCATAAGACAGAACAACCAAATACTTTTTTGACGTTGACAAACATAAGGTCTACTAAGTGATTGCAAAGTTACAAAAAGCATAGGGTAGTATATTGATACTTCTTCTCAAAAGGCTGAGCGCACAAGATCTTAGTAGGCACACCATTAATCAGTAGAACAGTACCTTAATTAAAAAAACTCCTGAATCAATTAACATTCAGATAGTCCATATGACAGAACAACCAAACACTTCTTTGATGATGACACACATAAGATCTCCCTTATGCACCATCTTTATGAGCAGTTGCCCAAAAGAAATTCCATCTTGTATTTCCTTTGTTGCAATTTAACAGCTACTTTTATGATTTAATGCATTTAATGCTGAAACCAAAAACAACATTAAAAAATGTACCTCTGTTGAGCCTGCAATAGTTTCTCCATCATTAACTGTCATACTGGAACAAGAAGGTAAACCATAACATGCAATCTCCAGCTCATCTTCAGTATTCCAGTCAATATCATCACTGTCTCCTCCAGATGTGTTCCCATCCTATGTAAGTTTATATATAGATATGGACACAAACAACAAAGAAAAATGGAATCGGAACAGATAAAAATAGATTGAACAACAATAAGCTCTCTTTATAACTGGCATACAACCAAGAACAACTAGAAATAATCAAGTCAAATAGCAAAAAGATAAATTAAGATGTACCATTTCTTTGCAACCTCTAATTCAGTGATAGTAAAGGTTAACCTGTTCAGGAAATAAAAGAAAGAATGCAAGTCCCAAATCAAGTTTAATTATTAACAATATCCATAACACTGAAATCAATGCATAATTATCAAAATTCTACTTAATTTACAGCTGATGCAGAACTAGAATATAGGCAGAGGCAAGGGGAAAGAGAGTAAAGGAGAACAAAGAGAGAGGAGAACGAAAGAAAAAGAAGAAAGAGAAGAGAAAGAAAAAGGTTAAAGGGGAGGGAAAGCATAACAGTGAAGCTAGCATCAAATTTTATCCATTTTCCACCAGTATGACCACATACAAGCCATTTAATTGGTTACAAAAAACTTGCCAAATATGGAAAAATACTTCAGATATGAAATTGTTATAAAACATTTAAAATCTAGATCTCTAATTAAATTATTAAAAGAAACTTGCTAAGTTAGAAGATTCTCAGTCTTCATAACTAAACATAATACATAAAATGGTCACTGCAGTATCAGGTTCCACCCGACTTACAGCAGCCAATATCCCCCGTCTTGTACAGATGTTAATAGGTACTGCATAGGGCAACAACAATAAAAAGCCTTAGGAGCGTGTATTTGTGTATTGAGACAAGCATGCTACTTGCTAGCACTATAACATGCATATGTGCCTGCACAAGCATAATTTTTCTAGACACCCCTCTTTCTAGTTTCAATATTCACAGTCACCCAAGCTTCACTTCAGATACCATCAATAACAGTTCCAAGACACAGCTCACTCTATACCTTCGGTACATATTAAAAAAAATCATAAATCACTTAGTTTGACGATTATGCCCTTGTAATTTTATTGAAATGATAAAATTAAAAAATTGAGAATGATAGCCTCTGACAGTCATTTTCTGTTTTTTTCCCCTTTCTGCATACACAACAACAAGAGCTATCAAGTTCAAATTTTGAGCTCCTCTCATTTTCTTAGATATACTTATCTCTCCAGCATAACCATTCACTTCAAGCACTATAGGAATTCCCAATAAGAAGTAATTGTATTTGGTCCATGCCTATGCCTTCTAGGACAATATTGTCTAGGTAGGTGAAGGTTTGGGCTTGGATGGCGGCACAGGTGGCATTGTGTTTTTAAAGTTAACGTTCAGTTTGCAGTTACTATTGGATAGGTTGTAATCAACAATTTGTGAATTCAATGGGATTGAATCTGCATTAATCAAGTTAATGTCGAGGGCGCTTAGTAGTTTAAGATGGTAAATTGAAGAAGACTTCAAAAGGAAACTTGTATAGAGGGATTTGTTCAAAGTAAAGACTACGAACAAGAAATTGAATGGTTCAAATACATTAAAACTCATATGTACATTATTTCTTATTTAAAGATAAAGACATCATATGTTAGTTTCATAGGAAATCAAAGATTGTTATAAACTGAAAGCATGCACAACTTTAATGTGCACTTTTCAATTCTTGTGTATATCGTAAGATTACAAGATAGCCCTAATCTGTCTAATCTAATGGAAGATTCTAGCAACAAGGAAGTGTGCTTGCGAAACAGAGGTCACATGTTTAAGGCAGGTTGTTTACCTGATGTCACATAACTCCGTGGGTTTGGGAACACAGCAAAATCTGCAAAGAGATGGTGAATGTATTTTTGAGAACGGGAAAAGGAAAAATTACATGCTATCACAATAGCAACAATATGACACTAAACTTCCAGTTATGCCATCTCTTCCATACTCTATCACAAAGGGAAAGGAGGGAAAAATTTAAGGGAACTGTAAAATGAATTATGAATTGAGAATTACACATGGAAGGGTTTGCCAAACATAAATGAGAGGGAGAATGTGAACTGGCATCTCTAAGTTTCAAAAAGTTGATAATAAAAATTTCAAACACATGGCATCATGATCCTGTATTCCAGTAATGTGCCTCCCATTAATGAAAGCATAAGCGACAGTGGTTAAATTATTACAAGTTTATTCTCTTCCAACAAAACAGGAAAAAGAAAAGATACTAACTAATCAATCAATGATTGATTCTGTATCTTTCTTGCATAGAATTCATGTCCATTTGGAATTTAGACACATCAATCTTCAATAAATTAACTTGCTTTATGAATAAAATACTCGCAAATAGTAAGCTCCTTTCTCCTACGACACTAAGTTTGATGTTTGCCTCTTCTTCCAATTTCATTTCAAAGCACTACCAAGAAATTGATTGAACAATGAAAGGCAAGCTCTCTCAGATTAAAAAACAATTGATTAGGTACATTAATTTGTTGACCTCAAGTGTAGAAACAACATGTAAAACAGTCCTGCCAAAGTTGAATTATTGATTACTGATTAGACCAAATACACACAAAATCTTGATATATTGATTAGACCAAATACACAAAAAATAATCTCTGACCTCCAGTATACCTTTTGCAGTAACATTAACATGCCAATCAATACTGCACACATCCTTTCTGCATGTATTCTACAATAGCTCAATACCTTCCCAAAAAACTAAAAAAATTAAGTCTATAGTTAAGAAATAATGTTGATTTCGGTAAATGTGACGTTTAAATAATAACTTAAAAAAAAAAAAGTAATAAGAGTTTCATCAAACAACTGTGGGGGGTAAATCACCTTAACTTCTAAGCTGCACCTAAATGCGTTTACCAAACACCTTACTACTACCAAACAGCTAAGCCAAACGGACCCTAAATCATATCATGACAAAGTGCATGAACAGAAAATTTATCAATTTTACCCCTATGAAATAAAATATTTTCCTGCACATTCACCCATGAACCATTAAGCTAAAATTGATTAATGAGTGTTATTTACTATTCGATCATCATCTAGCATAAAGGAACCAAGATTTTTTCACCATTTCTTGCTAACAATATAAATAATTAAGACCCTTTTGTACTCACAAAACCATACATTATCCCCTCTTTGTTCCATATCTAACCCAACAGTCTAAAGACTACAATGGTGAAATTAGTCCAAAGAATTGGGAAATCGCATGAAATTGATGTGGTCTTATTGGGAAAAACTAGAGACGAACTCTCTAATTCCATTGCATTACAATAAAAAAAAAACTTGAATGACAGCGTGATGCGTGATAAACACCAAATTTTTTTTTTAAAAAAAAAAAAAAAAACTGCAGCAAACAGGAAACATGATTTTAAAGCCCTATATATATATAAATTAAAGAATAAATTATTCCATTTACTTCCCAAAAATTTGAAAACAAAACAAATATAAAGAACTGAAATCTCGTAAAACATTTTTCCTTTCTCTTTACCGTTTCTCGGCAACCATACAGAAGAATATATTTAAAAAAAAAAAACATAAAAACAAACGCTAATTATCCGACTAAACACAAACACAACATCGATTAACAACACTAAAAATAAACAAAATTACGCCGAGATAAAAGGCTACCTCCTTACTCGCCGTCACGCTTTGAAAATGCAAAGACTCCGCCGATCCAGAATCTTGCTTCAATACCACTAACAATAATGTACCTCGTCTCATCAAATAAAAAAAAAAATTATAAATTAGTTGTCAAATCTGAATCTAATTAAACACAAAATGAAGAATCTGCATGCAGGGAATTCCAGAGAGAGAAAAACGGTTATGGCTGAATGAAAAAAAAAAAAAAAAGGAAGCTAGAGAGAGAAAAGGGAGGGGACTGTTCGAGGAGTCAATTTTGACAGAGAGACGACTACTCTCAACTCCCCAAAATTCCCACCTCCTCTCTCTCTTACTTAAAATATCAAAATTACCCATCTCTTTTATAAAATTCATTCCCCCAATATATATACACTTATTTAACACAGGGATATATATATATAGATATATATAGATTATATATATATTATATATATATATATATAGATATTATAATATATATATATTATATATTAATTCACACCACTTATATTTTTTATTTATTAATTAATTTTTTAATTTTGTTTATTTTTTTAAAATTTATATTTTTTTGTTCTTTATATATCTAATCTTTTTATTTGTTTAATAAATATTACAAATTTCATATTTATTATTAATTATTTATGTTCATTTATTCATTTAATTTTGTGATTTTTTTTTAATTTATTCAACACTTACTTATGTATTATAAAAATATTCTCATGTATATCAGAGAAATATCTATTTAAAAAAGATATTATTTTAAAATATATATTATTTGTAATTTCATAAACCAGAAAAAAATACCATAATAATTTTTATAAAACACAAAAAACATGTTTTCCCCAATTAGCAGTGTTAGTTTGTTAGAGATATTTTTTTTCTAAAAATCTCTCGAGCAAATCAAATCTAAAAGAGGGCATGTTATTATCTTTTGACTTATTAGTAATTTTTTATACGATTTATATGTTATTGTGAAATTAATTATGTACTATTTTGAATAATCTAAATTTAAACACTATTTTTTACATCATATTTATATGAAATAAATATTTTTTTTAAATAAAAAAAAATTTCTTATTAATTTTCAACAATTGTATGGGCTTATGAGCATTGAACTTCAAATTTTATTATTTAATTGAAAAATATTTAATATATAAATTTGAAATGTTTGTCAATAAATTTTTAAATTTAATAATATTGAATTTGAAAGTATTAAATATTTTTTAAAAAAAATCCAAAATACCAATGATCATTCCAATGGGCCCAATAGTGGGCCCATTAAAATTCAAGAAAGACTAAAAGGAGAGAGTACATTGAATTTTGTACTCTAGAGGGTGTGATTTCAACTTTCTTTTTCTTTTCCTCTTTTCCTTATCTTATAATAAAATAATGGGTGTGTTTGATTAGACAAAACTCTTATAGCGTGTTTGGTACGCAAAATTGAATTATATTGTATTGTATTATATTGGATTATATAATATATTGTATTAAGAATTATCAAAATTTAATACAATTTAAAAGTGTTTGGTATTGAGAAATTAATATGTTATATATTATATTCACATATTACCGTGGAAAACATTGGGAGTGGCGATCACTAGTGTCTTTTGACATCAAATTTTATATAATTAGAATCTTTCACCATTAATTACATATAATGTTATAGATATAGCAGATAATTGAATTTCCATTAACTGTCCATCTGAAATTAAATCCTCTCCATATATAACTTAACTTCAAATCTACAATGAATGAAAATAAAATCTCCATAAATATATGTGCGGTGCCATTACATAGAATCCATGATAAAGAATCTAATAGTACCAGATACGCAGTTGTGTTGACTGCGGGTACAACGATTCTTGGGACTCGAGAAGGGAAATATTCTATTAAAATAATGACTATATTTTAAATAATATAAAATTTATTCTCACTAAAATAAAATAATAAAAAAATTTGAAGCATGTCCTTCAGAAACTTGGGGGTGCGGGTCAGAAATGAAATTTCACATTTTGACCAGACTATTGCTGATCAATATTTTTTTAGTAGTTCGATGATCTCAAAAAAATTTGAATTGAAAAATCTTTATCATAAATCAGTGTTAATTTTTTTTGAAACGGAAAAAAAAAATCTTCATGAATATTAAACCGAATTGTTCAAGACCACGAACCCCAATTGGAATCGGAAATTTTTAAATTAAAATTCGAGATTTTGAACGATTTTTCAATCCAAATTTTTATTCAAAATAATTTTTCATCTTAAATCCCGTAACAATACGGGATTTAAGATTTTCAACCTTAATTTATACAAATAGTTTGTAATACATAAGAAATTGTAATTATTATATATTATTTTATATATGTGTATACGCTGGTTTTCGCCCGAGGTCTACAATCGAGATTTCGTAGAAGGGCACTAGCGATCCTGCTAAACAAAGAAGGTAGGGTGAGCGTGGAGATACTACCCACCGGTGTGATGGGTGCCGTAGGCACTCCGACGCCCAAGTCAGTGATGGAAATGAGATGCTAATACCGTAGAAAGAGGAGCAAGGTCAGGTATTACCTTGATCCCCGTGAGCTGCCGTGAGGGCGGTAGGTGAGAGGTGAGGAGAGCTATGGAGAGAGTATTCTTAGGCTATGAGTATGAGAACTTGTGATTTCATCCCCTTTCCACATGGAGCCTCCTTTCTTATATGCCCATCTGGGGGATATGTCTTTAATCGCACTTGATCACTCGTCCGTTGAGTCTCGGTAACGGTCGACTTCATGAGGGGTATTTACTTCTTTTGTCTGTTGTAGGCTGGAACGGCTAGTTTGTGATTATGAGCCTGAGCGTTATGTGGACTGGTCTTTGGATGGTGGTCATTCGGTTACGGGTGTTGGTGCTCACTGGGCATGGGCCTGCACTATGTCTTTGGGGTTTGGTTAGGGGTTTCAGGGGTGCATTTAGTAGTGGTCCTGGAGCAAAAGGTCGAAATTGCCCTTAGACCAAATTTGGCCCGTACAGTTTGTCCCATACTCTCTAAGTCAATGAGTCATTGGCTTGGAGAGTACTTGACGCGTGTGTCGCCTGGGGCGAGATCATAGGGTGTTGATGTAATCGAATATTGATGCTACCTATTGATTGATCCTATCGAGTGTCAAGTAATGAATTTGACTCTACATAGTTTATCGTGGATGTGTTCAGTAGTTGAACCAAATCAGGTCAGGATTGTGAGCTTGAAGTTTACGCGGCCATGGAGATGTACCCAGTCAACTGGACCGGATGTAGGTCAGGAAAAAGACATACGACATGTGTGGACCGTGTCTACTACTTGACTCGTCATGAGTCTATGGGGGATGTCCTCGGTCTGCTGAACCTGATGAGGCCAAGAGGGGATCAGACCGAGGCTGTAAGTCGTATGGACCAAATGAAATCCCTGGTTTTTCATTCGTATGGTGTTACCAAGCTGAGCTTGTATGAGGTTGTATGTCGGCTTATTGGTTTCTACTATAGTCCCAAGATCATATTTAAGAATATGAAAAGAATGAATACTAAAGACGTGAGCAGAGGCAAGAAACACACTTACATTGAACGGATTGAGATAGATGTGTTGAAGACAAAATCTCCTCCCTTATTGATCCTTTGAAGTTCGGCAATGAGGTACTTTGAAGAAGATGAATAAGCTCCAAGCTTTGTAAGGATTCCAAGCTCTTGAGATGGTTTCCCTATACCTTGTATTGATTTTGAAGGTGTGATGAGCGGAAAATATATCAATATTTACCGCCCTTTTACTTAATATTTGTTTAGTTTCTCGGGGTTTGATGAACGTTTTGATGTGTTTTAGTTTATTTTGCAGATAAAAAATTATTGGGACTCAATGAAATCATTTAGGACGAAAATGTGGGTCAAATAAGGGTAAAAATTGGACATGACATTAATTTTGGAGATTGGAAACTTGAAAGGGCGTTTTAACGAAGTGCAGTTTTGGAAATTCCAGTTTTGCGCATCTGTCGTATTTTGGGCATAACCTTTCACTCCGATATCGGATTGAGCTGATTCAAGTGCCAGATTAAAGAAGACTCGAAGATCTACAACTTTTAAAGACAAAATAATTTCGAATTCTGAAGATTTCATGACCGAAATTGATGAACCATTCAGTAGTGTGTTGTGTGTAATTATTAAAGTCATTTTCAAAGCAAAAAAATAAATTAATAAATAAATTATAAAAATTATCAAATCACCACCAAACATGATAAGCAATTAGTGGAGCAATTAATAATGGATTTGGTGGAGTAATTAGTGGAGAAATTAATAATGGATTTGGTGGAGATTTTGATGGATGATTTGATGGAGGCAAAATTTTGCCTATAAATACCAAGCCATTTCATTTGTAAATTTTCATACTTTCTTCTTTGAAAATTCCTAATGAATAAATAAGAAGATTGTATCTTGTTTGTTTATTTACAGCTTCCAGTAATTAATTTCCGCTTTCGCACTTTCTTTTCTTTACTTTTCAGTTTTTACTTCCGCAATTACTTTTACGCACAAACCTTTCTTTCTTTACTTTTGCAGTTTTTATTTTTCAAGCAATGAGGAGGTAACTCCCCTTGCTGGGGTAAAAGGTAAAGCTTTTATTATTGCTATCTAGATTAATCTCCCTTAAATATAAAATATAAACTATTTAAAACCTGACTTAATGAGGATACCGCTATATTGGCCGGTTGGAAATTAATTATAAATTGGTTTTAACCTGACTAAGTATGGATACCGCCTGGTTGGTCGGTTGGTAATTAATTATTAATTTGACTTAATCAGGATACCGCCTATATGGCTGGTTGGTAATTATCACGCAAAGTTAATATATTATATTAAAGGAGATATCTAAAATAGTAGTAATAAAAGTTGATCCTCTAACCCCTAGCATTTTCTTTTATTGTACTTTTACTTTATTTAATTTCAGCAATTTACTTTCAGTAATTTACTTTTATTTTTATTTTTTACTTTTTACTTTTTATTTTTTACTTTTACTTTTACTTTATTTACTTTTCAACAATTTACTTTTCAGTATTTAATTTTTAGTATTTTACTTTATGTCTTTTATTTTTTTACTACTTGTAAATATGTGTCGTAACTAAGCCAGTTATCTGGGGTTGTGATGAAATCCAATATCACCGGTTTATAAAGGGGTTAAATTATAGTTTGGGTAATATAAAGTTTATTTATTGAGTCTTAATCTTAATGCTTTTTATTAACTGGCCATTAATAAAATTGAACTGGTAAACTTAAAATGAACTAGACATAGGGATTTTAAGTTTAAGACCTTAGACTCAATAGCCCACGATCTTCCTTGAGGATAGATAACCCTTTAATAGATTTCCTTACAGGATAGGAATATACCTGTCGGGTGGGGGGTAGCCATAATTGGAACTTAATCTTAATGAATCCAGTAATTTGGTTGGCATAGACATATGGTTCAATTGGGTTATACTGGATATTTGTAGTTGACCATCGGAAGAGGCTTTACATAATTTAGTGTTCCAGGTTAATAAATCAATATTTTACCCAACTATAGATAACCACTTCATCTTTAAAATGATATTGCGAAGAAATCACAACCCTAGATAGTTTTTAATATTGAATTTCTTAAACCTACTTTCGAACAATTTAATTTACTTGTTTTTAAATTTAGAATCATCACCTTTTCAAATCAATCAAACAACCTGTTAGATACTAGTAATCATTTGACCTCATAAAATTAATAGATTAGATATTAAGTCCTCGTGGGATCGATACTTTTTATACTACTTGAACGATACGTGCGCTTGCGTTATACGCGTGTGTAAGCACCGGTCAAGTTTTTGGCGCCGTTGCCGGGGACTTATTTATCTTTTACTATTAGTTTAGGGGTTAGATACCTTTACTTATATCTAATTTCTTTTTACTTATTGTCGTTGTTTTCTTGTGTTTCAGGTTTTCAGAAACTACATGAGACGAACCAGAAGCTTTGAACTCCGACCGCTTGACCCGGAAATTGAAAGAACCATCAGACAGTTGAGAAGGGAAAGGCGAGAAGGCCAAGAAGCTTTAGTCAACATGGAACCTGAACCTTTGGAGGTTGCACCACCAATTCCCATTCGAGACAGAACCATTCCGGTGGTTGACAGACTCATTTCCTGTATTGTACTTCCTCCCTTACCAGCAAATGCATGTGACATCAAAACATGCATCCAGATGATTCAGCAATCAGTGCAGTTTGGAGGAAATGCAACTGAAGATCCCAATGCCCACATCAGCAACTTCCTGGAAGTTTGCGGCACTTTCAATTACAACCGAGAAGCTGAAGAAGCAATGAGACTGCGTGTTTTCCCATACTCCTTGAAGGACAGAGCTAAAGCTTGGCTACATTCACTACCAGCAGGTTCCATCACAACTTGGAATACTTTAGCCACCAAATTTCTTGCAAAGTACTTTCCACCAGCCAGACATCACATCCTTTGTGCAACAAGACTCAGAAACTCTTTACGAAGCTTGAGAAAGGTACAAAGATTTGCTCCGGAAATGTCCTCACCATGAGATTCCAAAATGGCTTCAAGTCCAAACATTCTATAATGGACTTTCTGGAATAATGAGAATCACAATTGATGCTGCTGCTGGAGGAGCTTTAATGGCAAAAGGAGAAGATCAAGCCTGAGACCTAATCGAAGAAATGGCCAACAATAATTCCTTGTGGCCAACAAAAAGGAGTATGATCCAAAGAATTGCAGGAGGATTTATGAAAGTGGAGCCAATACAGCAGTCAACACCAAGCTGGATCAGATATGCAAATTCATGGAGACTCTTACCACTGGATCCACAAGTTCACCATATGGAGGAGCACCAGAACCAAACCAACTTGAAGAGACGGTAAATTATGTCAACAATTTCAACAGACAGGGGAACAATCCATATTCCAACACCTACAACCCAGGGTGGAGGAATCATCCTAATTTTTCATGGAGCAACAATTCAGGGCAAAAGAACAATCCACCACCAGGATTCCAACAGCAGAACTATCCACCACATGGATTCCAGCAACAGAACAAAGGCCAAGAACAGATAAATGAACCAAGAATATAGAAGTGTTGAATCAGTTAAAAAAGTACGATGCTATGTTTCAGAGCCAATCAGCTTCCATCAAAGCACTGGAGAATCAAATCGGACAACTGGCCAACGCTCAGAGTTACAGACCGCCAGGTAATCTTCCCAGCAACACAGAACCAAATCCATGGAACCGAGGGAAAGAGCAATGTCAAGCTATTACCTTAAAAAGCGGTACTGAGATCAATAAAGATGTTGGAATCAAAGCAACATTGAGGAAGTTCCAAAAGATGCAGTTCCACAGATGGAGGAAAAAGAAGCAAAGGAAAAAGAGCAAAGGAAAAAGAACAGATCATTCCACCTCCACCTTTTCCTCAACGTCTTCAGAAAAACAAACTGGACAAGCAGTTTGCTCGATTCCTGGAGGTGTTCAAAAAGCTTCACATCAACATCCATTTGCAGAAGCCTTGGGAAGAAATGCCAGCTATGTAAAATTCATGAAAGACATTCTTTCACGAAAACGAAGATTGGGAGACTACGAAACAGTAGCATTAACGGAAGAATGCAGCGCCATCATTCAGAGGAAACTTCCCCCGAAGTTGAAAGATCCTGGCAGTTTCACTGTCCCATGCACCATTGGAGAACATTACATCGGTAAGGCTTTATGTGATTTAGGAGCCAGTGTTAACTTGATGCCTTTCTCTATTTACAGGAAACTGCAGATTGGAGAAGCAATGCCTACCTCAGTTTCATTGCAACTTGCTGACCGAACACTCGCATTTCCAAGAGGTGTTGTTGAAGATGTGCTGGTCAAAGTCGACAAACTAATTCTCCCAGCAGATTTCATCATCCTTGACATGGAAGAAGACAAAGAAATACCTATCATTCTTGGGAGACCATTCTTAGCTACAGGTAAAACTGTGATTGATGTGCAAAAAGCAAAAGAGAACTGACCATGAAAGTGCAGGACCAAGAAGTGACCTTTAATGTTTTCAAAGCCATGAAATTCCCGAGCGATGAAAAGGAAGAAGAATGTTTCAGAGTTGATGTTGTTGATAGTATCGTTCAAAATACTGAGCCAAATCCCACAGATACACTTGAAGCTTGCATCACCAACATGACTGACAGCGAGCTAGATGCTGAAATCCTGGAATGTATCAACTACCTTGACAAACCATTCCGATTCAAAGCAACACCACCAGTTGAAAGCTTGGAACTGCCAAAGAAAGATCGAATCAAGCCTTCGATTGAAGAACCACCACAGTTGGAGCTGAAGTTACTTCCGAGCCATCTCAGGTATGCATTTCTTGGAAACTCTTCTGAATTACCTGTTATTATTTCTTCTTCACTAACATTGGAGCAGGAAGAAAAGCTACTGAGAGTATTACGAGAGCACAAGAAAGAGCCATTGGCTGGACTATAGCAGACATTCGAGGCATTAGTCCATCATTTTGCATGCACAAGATCCTGATGAACGATGAGTACAAACCCACAGTGGAACATCAACGGAGACTCAATCCAATCATGAAGGAAGTCGAAGAAGAAAGAAATCATCAAATGGTTGGATGCTGGCATCATTTACCCCATCTCAGACAGTAGTTGGGTAAGTCCTATGCAGTGTGTGCCGAAGAAAGGAGGAATTACTGTGGTTACCAATGAAAAGAACGAGCTGATTCCAACAAGAACGGTGACTGACGGATGGAGAGTATGCATGGACTACAGAAAGCTGAATAAAGCCACGAGAAAGGACCATTTTCCGCTACCATTCATTGACCAGATGTTAGACAGATTGGCGGGACATGAATTCTATTGCTTTCTTGACGGATATTCAGGGTACAATCAGATTGCCATCGCCCCAAAGAAGAGGAGGAGAAAACCACATTTACATGTCCCTATGGTACTTTTTGCTTTCCGCAGGATGCCATTTGGATTATGTAATGCCCCCGCCACCTTTCAGCGTTGCATGATGGCCATATTCTCAGACATGCTGGAGCAGAGTATGGAGGTATTCATGGATGACTTTTCTGTTTGGAGATTCTTTTGACCATTGCTTGCAAAATCTGGAACATGTGTTACAAAGGTGCGAAGATACAAACCTGGTACTCAACTGGGAGAAATGTCATTTCATGGTACAAGAAGGCATTGTTCTTGGACACCGGATCTCACAAAAGGGAATCGAGGAGGTAGACAAAGCAAAGATTGAACAATTGAAAAACTACCTCCACCAACATCTGTCAAGGGATTCGAAGTTTTCTTGGACATGCAGGTTTTTACAGGAGATTTATCAAAGACTTTTCCAAAATTGCAAAACCTCTTTGCAATCTTCTGGAAAGGATGTGCCTTTCAACTTTACCAAAGAATGCCAGGAAGCTTTGAGATCTTAAAACAGAAGCTGGTTTCTGCCCCCATCATTGTAGCACCAGACTGGACCATTCCATTTGAAGTGATGTGCGATGCTAGTGATTTTGCTGTAGGTGCAGTTTTGGGACAACGTAAAGCAAAGATTTTCCACACCATTTACTACTCCAGCAGAACTCTGAATGAAGCTCAACTCAACTACACAACCACCAAAAGGAGTTGCTCGCAGTTGTGTACGCTTTTGACAAATTCTGCTCCTATCTGCTGGGTCCCAAAGTGGTGGTCTACACAGATCATTCAGCAATCAAATATCTGATCACGAAGAAAGATGCCAAACCCAGATTGATCCGTTGGATACTTCTTCTGCAAGAATTTGACGTGGAGATTCGAGACAGGAAAGGGACAGAGAATCAGGTGGCAGATCATCTATCGAGGCTCGAGAACGAGAAAGAAGAAACAGCTGGCAAAGAACTGTCAATCAAAGAAACTTTTCCAGATGAACAGCTGTTTGCCATGAAACAACAGGAAGTCCCTTGGTATGCTGACTATGTCAACTACATTGTGTCAGGAAAATGGCCGTTGGAATGGACAACTCAGCAACGGAAGAAGTTCTTCAAAGAAGTCAAGCACTATGTCTGGGATGAGCCGTACCTGTTCAAACGGTGTGCTGATCAATTATTGAGACGATGTGTTCCACATGAGGAGGTCAACAGTGTTTTGCAGCACTGTCATTCATCACCATATGGCGGACACTTCAGCGGAAACAAAACTGCAGCAAAAGTTCTTCAATCAGGTTTGTTCTGGCCCACTCTTTTTAAAGATGCTTATCTTTTTGCTTTTCAATGTGACAGGTGCCAGAGAACGGGGGAAATATTTCCAGGAGAAACGAAGGACCGTTGCAAAACATTCTAGAAGTGGAAATATTCGATGTGTGGGGTATAGATTTCATGGGACCCTTTGTTCCATCATTCAGAAACCTGTACATCCTGGTTGCTGTAGACTACGTCTCCAAATGGGTTGAAGCAATTGCATTGCCATCCAATGATTCAAAAGTGGTGATCAAATTCCTGAAAAAGAACATTTTCACTCGGTTCGGAACACCTCGTGCAATCATCAGCGATGGTGGGTCACATTTCTGCAACAGATACTTCGATGCACTCCTATCCAAATACGGAGTTACTCACAAAGTTGCCACTGCTTACCATCCACAGTCAAATGGACAGGTTGAGGTTTCAAACAGAGAGATCAAAAGAATCTTAGAGAGAACCGTTGGATCAACAAGGAGGGATTGGTCAACAAAACTAGATGATGCATTATGGGCCTACCGGACAGCTTACAAGACACCCATTGGTATGTCCCCATATCGATTGGTGTTGGGAAAGCATGCCATCTGCCAGTTGAGCTTGAACACAAGGCGTACTGGGCACTGAAGAAGTTGAATCTTGATTCACAAGCTGCAGGGGAGAGAAACGACTTCATCAACTCAACGAATTGGAGGAGTTTCGTTCTACAGGCTTATGAGAATGCCAGATTATACAATACAAAGAAAAGACAAAGAAATGGCATGACCGAAAAATAGTGCACAGACAGTTGGAACCAAGGGCAGCAGGTGTTGTTGTACAACTCGAGGTTGAAACTTTCCCTGGAAAGTTGAAATCTAGGTGGTCAGGTCCATTTGTGATCACTCAAGTTTTACCTTATGGAGCTGTTGAGTTACTGGATCCCAATACCAACAACACATTCAAGGTTAACAGTCAGCGTGTCAAGCACTATTGGGGAGAATCATTTGAGCGACAAAAAGAAAGTGTCACACTTTCAGATCCAGCCTAACGTTCAAGAAGTCACGTCTAGCTGACGACTTTAAACTTAGCGCTCGCAGGGAGGCAACCCATGCAATTTTTTTATATATTGTGATTTGGTGTGATTTAATTTGGTGTGTTTAGTTTTTGCAGGTTAAGTCATTTCAGGATGGAAGAAGCTCTAGCAAATCTTCACAAGCAATTTACTTCTCTCCTCAAAAATCTCTGATGAAAGTTTACAAAGCTCGCTTGGAACGGATGAGACTACTAACAATCCATGGTGTTCCTAATGACATTCGTTGGGTAATTGAAGCAAGAGTCCGATTGGCAGGTGAGTCTTCTGACTCATTTATTTCACATCTACCTGGTTTTGGAAGAAGCACATATGCAAAGAAACGTAGAGCTAAGCAAATGGGTGTTTGTTACAAATGTGCACGCTGGAATTGCAATACTCGTTGTCGTTCTTTAGGAATGGTGTCTGATAATCGCGAAGACAAAATTAAATTCATTAGGGATGACTTGAGTAAGGAGTCTTTAGATGATATATCTTCGACTCTTGAGACGCATCCCAGTGGATATGTACACATAGCCATTCGCAAATTACATACACAATTTCAAAAAGAAAGACAACAGTTAAGTCTTGGGAATCTGACTATCTGTTTGCCAATTTATAAGAAAATTGGATGGGAAGCTTGTCCCTGACGCATAGACGTCAATCAAGCCGCTACTTTTCTTGTAAATATTATATCTCTTTTCTTTTCCTAATAATTGTAATTTGTTTTTGTTGTACTTTATCCGACAGGATCCAGACCTTTTTGACTATCACGATTTATTTTACTGTTTAACTAATAATTGTCATTTGCCAGGTACTAGTGCTATTATTTTACTCACCATTTTCAGGTGTTATAAATTCAACTCATCATTGCACTTTTGAAGACATCCAGAGTAAAACATGGAAGCCACTTCAAGAAGACGAGTTGAAAACATTTGTGTGTTTTGCGATAGTAGTGTTGGTACTAAACCACAATACGTAGAAGCAGCACAAGAATTGGGTCGAGTCTTAGCTGCAAGAAATATGTACTTAGTATATGGCGGAGGCAATCTTGGACTAATGGGGATTGTTTCAAAGGCTGTACAGGAGGGAGGCAGTCATGTTTTGGGAATCATCCCAAAACCCTTGGCAGAAGCAAATCTTATTGAACCATCAAACAGAGAGGAACTGATCGTGCCAGGTATGTCTGAACGACTGGTAGAAATGATTAACTGTGCTGATGCTTTTATTTCTTTGCCAGGTGGCTTGGGCACATTGGAGGAAATTTTTATAATGCTATCTTGGGTGAACTTGAACATACACCAGAAACCAATTGGGCTATTTAACGTTGATGGATTTTATGATTTTCTTTGTGTGTTTCTTGATGATGCCCGAAGAAATGGGTTCGTGTCAAAACCTTTGAAAGAACTCATATTTACTGCCAGAACTGCTCCGGATCTAATAGACCAACTCTTAGCCTATGAACCACAAGTTGACCCTATCCTTTCAAAGATAAATTGGTCCGAGGACGATAATGGTAAGAGGCGTCGGATTAATCTGGATCTTAACCTTTAATTTCCTGTAGAATTTCAACTAACCAGGTATTATCCTCTAAACTCTTCTTCTACTGTTTAAGACATTGGGGACAATGTCTCATTTAGGTTTGGGGGAGGGAATTAGTTGATCTGTACCTTGTTTTTAGTTTGTGTGTTGTTTTTATTTTTAGTCTAAAATTTTTCGAAAAATACAAAAAAAAATTGAAATTTTTTCAAAAAATGACAAAAATATTTTGTGTTTTTGTATTTTTATTTTGACTAAAAAGGTGAAATTGGTGAGAGATAGCTGTGTAAGGAGTTTCCACTCCTGAGACGTATCTCAAACCTATTTCGAAACAAGTTAGTTTTTGTTTATTTCATTTTGAATTATTTAATTTGTAAATTCTCCATAAAACGGACTAAAATGGATCTTCATATGCTCAATTGACAGATATTATCAACATACATAGTAACATACGGACATGAGCTAAAATTGAAAAGTTTGTAATATTCAGTCATCTAGTTTAATTGGAGGAAGCATCTCAAAAAGTGATGGAGTAAAAAAAAAAACGTCTGAGATCCAAGTTATTAAGTCTGTAAGGGTGTTTTAACACCTAGTACCCTAAAACCAACTGGTTTGGGAGTCACTGGCCCAAAGCTCGCTACATGGATCAAAGATGCTAAAAAAATATATATATCTGAAGTCTGAGTAATTAAGTCCGTAGGGGTGTCTTAACACCTGATGCCCTAAAGCCAACTGGTTTGGCAGCCACCGACCCAACACTCGCTACATAGATGGAAGATATTGTATATAAATAAAAAAAAAATTCAAAAATCAAAGAAAAAAATCAGAAAAAAATGAAAAAGAAATTATTCCATTGCTACAAAAAGGTGTGAATTTTGATAAAACTTTAGGACAAAAATATTACTCTCTTATCAACTGCACTTATGACTGTTTGTGGGCAAAAATGAGATTGATTAATACTTTGTTGGCTGTGTTATATGGAGAATGGTAAATATAATCGGAGAATTTACTTATTCGGTAATTTATAAAGAAACAAAACAACTAGTAACTTGGAGTAGAAGTTTCACCTGATTAGTCACTAACTTCTTTATTCGAGATTTTTAAATTAAAATTCGAGATTTGAATGATTTTTCAATCCAATTTTTATTCAAAATAATTTTTTTTTCATCTAAATCCCGTAACAATACGGGATTTAAGATTTTCAACTTAACTTATACAAATATTTTGTAATACATAAGAAATGTAATTACTATTATCTATTATTTTTTATATATGTATACGCTGGTTTTCGCCCGAGGTCTACAATCGAGATTTCGTAGAAGGGCACTGGCGATCTGCTAAACAAAGAAGGTAGGGTGAGCGTGTGGAGATACTACCCACGGTGTGGTGGGTGTCGTAGGCACTCCGACGCCCAAGTCAGTGATGGAAATGAGATGCTAATACCGTAGAATAGAAAGAGGAGCAGGTAAGGTATTACCTTGATCCCCGTGAGCTGCCGTGAGGGCTGTAGGTGGGAGGTGAGGAGAGCTATGTAGAGAGTATTCTTAGGCTATGAGTATGAGAGCTTGTGATTTCATCCCCTTTCCACATGGAGCCTCCTTTCTTATATGCCCATCTGGGGGGTATGTCTTTAATCGCACTTGATCACTCGTCCGTTGAGTCTCGGTAACGGTCGACTTCATGAGGGGTATTTACTACTTTTGTCTGTTGTAGGCTGGAACGGCTAGTTTGTGATTATGAGCCTGGGCGTTACGTGGACTGGTCTTTGGATGGTGGTCATTCGGTTACGGGTGTTGGTGCTCACTGGGCATGGGCCTGCACTATGTCTTTGGGGTTTGGTTAGGGGTTTCAGAGGTGCATTTAGTAGTGGTCCTGGAGTAAAAGGTCGAAATTGCCCTTAGACCAAATTTGGCCCGTACAGTTTGTCCCATACTCTCTAAGTCAATGGGTCATTGGCTTGGAGAGTACTTGACGCGTGTGTCGCCTGGGGCGAGATTGATTATAGGGTGTTGATGTACTCGAATATTGATGCTACATATTGATTGATCCTATCGAGTGTCAAGTAATGAATTTGACTCTACATAGTTTATCGTGGATGTGTTCAGTCAGTTGAACCAAATCAGGTCAGGATTGTGAGCTTGAAGTTTACGAGGGCCATAGAGATATACCCAGTCAACTGGACCGGATGCAGGTCAGGATAAAAGACATACGACATGTGTGGACCGTGTCTACTACTTTGACTCATCATGAGTTGATAAGTGTGGTTTATACTCACTTATTACAGCATTTTTAGCTTACTGTTTTGTTAAATTTCGACATATTTAAATGTCATTTATAGTTTATTTTGTATTTTATTTGTAGGAGCATTATTACATGGATCTGGGAACAATTGCACGTGTTTTGGGAACTTTCGGGAACACAGAACGAGCACGGGATCATTAGGCGCCATGGCGCCAAAGTCACATACAAATTCCAGAAAATAAGGCGCCATGGCGCCATTGAAGAGAACAACATGGGCGCCATGGCGCCCCATTGAAGCCCAAATTGGAAAGAGAATCGTGAGATAACAAGGTCAAGGCTGCAACTTTTGACCAAATAAAAGAACAAACCACACGTGGGCCCATCTTCTTAATTTTATTTGTGTTACAAGAAGTTGGCGTGAAAAAGTAAAAAAGAGAAAATAGGAGAGAGAAGCTAAAACACGTGGGCCTCATTTCATTATCTAAAGAGAGCCATGCCTAGGTGCCAAGGCGCCAACAAACTGAACAAATCCCAGCCAAAATGCCGAGAGTTCAGCGCCCAGACGCCAACTTGATGGGGCTGCAACGCTACGGAAATACATGCGAGTTACAGGATTCGATTCTTAGGGTTTTCAATAATCCTAATGATACCCAAAGACTCTCTGCATCCACTATAAATATAACAGTCCATCCAACACTCAAGGGGAGGCTAATACACAACACAAAACACATAATTAAATATTTTTAGAGATCCAGGGAGAGGATTGAAGAGCGATAAGATGAGACAAAGGCTGTGACATCCGAGGATGAAGAGATTCAATTCGGGTTTTATCTTCTTGTTTCTTTCTTAAACTCTAATGATTTCCATTAGATTCATGGCTTGTTTATTATTGTTTTTATCTTTTGTCATGAACTAACTCCTTAATTCTGGAGAATGATGTAATCTATGCTTGAACCTTGTAATTGTTTGTCGATTTTGTTATGAAGTTTTATTAATTTATTTATATTCTTTTGACTTTAATGCTTCTTGATTGTTGGCCACAATTGAAGATGATATATGTTTAGAATCTATCACTCGAGAGAGGGGATTTTGAATAGATCTAGAGAATATAACCTAGGATTTTATAGAGTTCGAGAGAATCTGTAGTCATTTGAAGTCGTTAATATAGAATCACAAAGCATAATGAGTTGTTAACTATTGGATTTTTATAGAGATAACGAAGTCTGTAGTTGATGATATTTTCACTGATGCTCGAGAGAAGGAGTGGATATTTGCGGAATCTTGACTTATAAACAATATAACTGAACTAGGATTAATTGGCATGACAAATACATAGGAGACAGCTAGGTGAAATCAGGATCTAGAATCTCTATTGTATTAGTTCCTCCTATCAATTTATTATATATTTATTTATTTAATTAAATCTTTATTAATTATCGTCTAAATAAAGTTAGGATATCAATTGTAGTACTTAGTGCGAGTTAACGCAATCCCTGTGGGTTAGACACTCTAAACTCATTTATACTAAAACTTGACATCGTACACTTGCGGTACGATATAAAATATCACAACAAGTTTTTGGCGGGGTTTGTCCCCGGTCTGCTGAACCTGATGAGGCCAAGAGGGATCAGACCGAGGCTGTAAGTCGTCTGGACCAAATCAAATCCCTGGTTTTTCATTCGTATGGTGTACCAAGCTGAGCTTGTATGTCGGCTTTATTGGTTTCTACTATAGTCCCAAGATCATATTTAAGCAATGAAAAGAATGAATACTTAAAGAAGTGAGGCAGAAACACACTTACATTGAACGGATTTTGAGATGTGTTGAAGACAAAATCTCCTCCCTTATTGATCCTTTGAAGTTTCGGCCAATGAGGTACTTTGAAGAAGATGAATAAGCTCCAAGCTTTGTAAGGATTCCAAGCTCTTGAGATGGTTTCCCTATCACCTTGTATTGATTCTTGAAGTGTGTGATGAGTGGAAAATATATCAATATTTACCGCCCATTTTACTTAATATTTTGTTTAGTTTCTCGGGGTTTGATGAACGTTTTGATGTGTTTTAATTTACTTGTTGCACATTACACAAGTCCCATCAAAGTGGGGGCGACTGTAGGCATTGCATTTTTACATGTGAAACCCGATGATGAGTCTCATTTGGAGGCACTACCTTTTGAGTCACGGAAGCCGCGGGAAACAGATATCGGAAGGGGACATTCAGAATAAACAAGGTTCACTGTTTTCGTTCGTGCTGCGTTCGTGTATGCGTTCGAACGGCAAACAGATTGCGGGCGTTCGTGTCGCGTTCGAGGAAGCGTTTGAACGGTGTCGGTAATTCTGGTTTTGCTGCTAGCCTCACACCCCAGCCCATTTAGCTCCCCAAAGCCCATAAAACACATCCCAAATTAAATAAATAAATATTAATTTAAACATTAAAAATTAAACATTAAATAAAATATTTAAACCATTTACCAATTAAATAAAACATTTACCAAACTTAAACTAAAATCATGCCTAATTTAAATAATTGAATATATTATATACTAAAACTAAAAAGAAGATATACCTAATTAAAATCAATCCTAACCAATTAAAGCCAATCATATATTTGACTTCCTAATCTAACAAGACATCTACCAATTTAAAATAGTTGACTTCCTAATTTGAAATATTTTGTCCCCCCTCAATCTTGTGTATACCATCCTTAGGACTCCTAATTTGGAAACTAGATCTCTTCTTTGTGAGACAAGGGCAAACCCTAGCTCTCTTCTATATAAACATGCATTAACCTAGCCACACCATCTCTCCACTCTCTCTAATACACGCCCAAGACAAAAAAAACACTTCACATATACACAAAAAGAGAACAAAGAGAGCCCTAACCATCTCCTCCATAGCCGAGACAACAAGAGCCTCAATCCTCCACCATAACCGAATCCACCACAGACAACTATCCTCCATAGCCGAATCCAAAGCACCAACAACCACCATAGCCGAATCCAAAACAAACCAAACTCACCCTTAGCCGAATCCAGAACACCAAAATCCTTCAAAGTCGAGACCACCACAAGCAATAACCCTCCTTAGCCGAATCACAACACTCCCCTCCTTCACCGAGAACACGTCCCCCCATACAGCCCTTACAACCACTGAAACACCCCATAATAAACACTCAAAACCAGCCCCCTAAAACACGCCTAAACAGCCCCTGAATCACCTTAAAACAGCAGCCCAAATCCTCTTAAAACAGTCCCTAAAAACCTTAAAAATAGTAACATAAAAACTGCATTCATAATCTTAAAAATAATCACACACAAATGCACTAAGAAACCACACAAACTTGGAACAGTTCAATCAAGCTCATGGGCTTAGTAAGTGGAATGAAAGATCCCTTATGGGGAGGGGTTAAAACCCTTTACCACGATGCTTTGCCGCGCCGGTTGATGTGTGTTCGGATTGGATGTAAGATGTGTTCAATCGGGCATACTTGGTTTTGATATGATTGGCTTTATTTTGTATGTATGATGCGATCGAGCGCATGGGCTTAGTGAGTTAGTCCAAAGGTCCTCTATTTGAGAGACGAAGAGCCTAAAAGGCCACCTTTGTGACACTACTTCGCCGCGCTGGACGAAGTGTGTTTGGGTTGAATGTACGTTCAATTGGGCATACGAAGTCCTACACTTTTATTGTCTTTATTTCATGTGTTGTGATGTGACGCGCATGGGCTTAGTATGTTGGTCTAAAGGTCCTCTCTTTGAGAGACCAAGAGCCCCAAAAGGCCACCTTTACGGAAGTACTTCGCCGCGCCCCTTTATTTTGTTGTTTATGTATCGCGTCCCATTTCATGCATCAGGTCTGTTCCCGTTCGAACGCGTTTACGAACGCAACTCGAACGCGTATGCATTTTGCCTTATCATGCATCAGGTCTCATTTCTATTCGAACGCGTTAACAAACGCCATACGAACGTGAGCATTCTGTTTCATTTCCGTTCGAACGCGTTAACAAACGCCATACGAACGTGAGCATTCTGTTTCATTTCCGTTCGAACGCGTTATCAAACACCATACGAACGCGAACCTTCTGTCTACCGTTCGAACGCGTTTACGAACGCTACATGAACGCGAACACACTGAACTGAGACATATTCATCACATGCCATGTATAATTGTTTCTTAGGTGATTTTTTTATGGAACCACACATAGTCATTCTTATCTTTGTGCACATAATAATGAAAAGCATGTTTATTCCCTTAGTTGCGTCATTTGCCTTAGCCTTGATTTAACGCATTACGATTCATATACCTATGCCATGATGACTTTGGAGTATTACTTCTTGTGATATATCGGATGGAAACCCAGACATAAATTCCGTAGCCGATTCCGAATGGACGATAATGCGGTCTGTACTTGGGATACAATTCCACGTATACTTGGAAAAGTGCTCACATGTATGCTTGTGCTGTTATTATGTATGCTTGTGTTTTTCATGAATATGATATGCTGAATGAAGTTGTATGTTCGTTGTTACTTTGAGGTATTTTCAGGCATGTGTTATTAGATGTGAGATATATGTGAAATGTATGTATAAGTTTTATTTTGTACCCGTGAATTTAGAAGCATGATACTCTTGGAAATAAGTGCTACTTAAGCCTGATTAAATTATCACATAAATCCTGTCATTACAAGTGGCATAAGTAAGGGACCATTCCGAACCCAATGGTTTGAGGTCTTCCCTTGCGAGGGGTGAGTGCGGCCTTAAATCTCATTTTCCCGGTTCACACCGGGTGGCGACTCCATTATTCTCCGGTTTAGTCCCCCGTGGCTACTCCGTACTCCCGACCGGGCCGTGAGCCCGGGACAACATGCGTCGCCCCAGATTTCTATGTTCCCACAGTCTGGCGACTCCACTGGGGATAGAGAATCGGCCCCGAAATATTGTCTTGTGATGTTTGGATTTATGTTTTAATTGACCGTGTCTATAGTGGATAAAGTGAGGGTTTAATCAAAGGCATTTTAAGGCTAGGTAATGGTTTGGTGTCTTCCTTCATTCACTACCTTTCTAGAAGGAAAAGCTGTGAAGGCACCTAGATAGCCATCTACTCGTAGCCTATTGTGATGGACTAATTTGGAGGACTCGTTGTTTATTCCTGACAACAAGCGATAAGAGCCTAAGAGGCTTGGGTATTTAAGTGAGCCTCGCTCCACCTTCCCTCTGGGGAATCTACAACGGGAAATCCATTTGACAGTCCGTCACACACCATAGCTCATTGGCACGTACCTTAGTGTATAAAAAAGGGTGCGCTCACTTGGTTGCTCGAAACCTTGAGTGGGGAGACCTAGTTGTGGGCCATCCTTCGCCGGTGAGAGCCTTTGTCTATACTCTTACTAACCCACCCATAGACCGGGTTGGCTAAAGTAACAATTATTTCCTTGAATATGTGCTTGTGGACCATCCTCATTTGGATGCAGTTGGACTATTGTCAGAAATGCGGGCTTGCTGGGCCATTTTAACTGGGACAAGAACGTATTTCATGACTATTGGGCCAAAGGCTTCTAAATGATAACATGCCGATTTGTTTGAGAATTTTAGTTGATTTAGTATGTTATATATGTTACATGCATCTCATGCACCCCATGCATACATACATCATGTTAACCCTTGTGTTCTGAAAGCCATCATAGATTCCCGTTGGGTTAGAAAAGAGGGAAGACTCACCAAAATGCTGAGAACAGACATGAGTGAATCAGATATTGAGGTATCCCGGATAGATCAGTTGGAAAATGGCTTCGCCAAGATTACTGAACAGTTGCAAGCCTTGACTACTGCCATGACAAATATGGCTGTGCCCCATACCGGGGGAAATTATGAGAATGTGAGGCGTGATGAGCCTTCGAATGGGTTGGGGGATGATGTCCCCACTTTTGATGATGACATGGCAGAATATGCAACAGGCAGGGTGATTGGGTCTCAGGCAGAATTTCAGAAGCTTCGGGATCAGGTTGAAACAGTTACCCGCAAAATGAGGGGTAAGAACGAGGATTTGCTAGATTATGAGGCAATGACCTTCGGAGAACAACTGCCAGCTCAGTTTAAAATGCCCGACATGGCCAAGTTTAATGGGAACGGAGACCCGAGGGTCCATCTGCAGCAATATGTCTCAGTCATGAGTTCAATGGGCCTATCACAGCGCCAAGTCCAAAAGATGTTTGGGATGTCACTTGAGGGGGCACCTGTGGTTTGGTATCATAGCCTTGAGAAGAAGGTTAAGGAAGATTGGAAGGAACTAGCTGATGCTTTTCTGAAGCAGTATGTTACAGACTTAGAAATTGACTTGTCACTCCGTGATTTGGAGAACACTAAGCAGAAGCCGGAAGAAAGCTTCAAGGAGTATGTAGACCGCTGGAGAAGCCAGCTTCTGAAAATACAGACTCGGCCCTCTGAGAAGGACCAGATTAAAGTGATCATCAAGGGCATTAAGCCCTCGATCTACAGCAAGTTGAGAAGGATGACCTCCATGATTGTTGATTTCCGACAGTTGAGGGAAACTGTCATGGACATTGAAGAAGATGAGGCGGAAAATCGGAAGTTTTATGGCCAGAATAAAAGGAATTTTGGGGGACATCCTGAAGCCAAGTCTTCCAGTGCTGAGGTCACTTCCATCAGGAACAGACGTTTCTCCAACTTGGGTAGACCTCTATCAAAGGTGTTTGAGAAATTGAAGATGCAAGGACTCCTGAAACCCTTGGAACCTAAACCACTCCCCAGCCCTGTGCCACACTACCTTGACTTGAACCTATTCTGTTATTTTCACCAGCAAAAGGGTCACGAAACTGACAACTGCCCCCGCCTTAGGCATGAGATCCAAGACCTGATTGACACCCACAAAATACCTGACCCAGAAAGAGAGCAACCCAGCACACACAGGAATCCTCTACCAAATTACCACTCCGTCCCACCACCATGATCAACTTTGGCTTGCCTGAAACCTTTGTCCTCCAAACCCTCAACCACCAAGCTTTTCACATAGGGATAAGGAATAATAACAACGAAGAACCAGAGGCTGAGGAAGAAGGCACTGCTGTTTCTCCAAGTTTATCTTGCATTTTTAATAAAGACATTGATTTTGTTTGCTTGTTCGAACCTTTTCTCAACAATAATAAAGAAGTTCACTTCGCTTACTTGCTTGAATCTCAACTTCTCAACTTGCAACATGAGTGCATGTGACAAAAGCATTCAATCTTGGTACTATGCTACTCAGAACGTAGGGAATCCTCAGAAGAAGCAAGCAGAAAAGATAAGTTGGCCATTCAGAAATTGGGAAATGAAGACAGTGAGACTGTTAGACTTGGAAAGGGAATGAGTTCACAGAACCAATTAGTGTAGACAGATTGAAGCATTACTTTGCCTAAGGAAGAGAAGACCAGGCTGTCACTGAGGGAATTGACCGAAGACCCAACCCAACGGGATAGGAAACTCATGCATACATGCATACACGTAACATATTTTGCATCCTTTTTTTGTGTTTGTTTTGTTTTATATTAACAGGTTTCGAAGAAAGAAAGAGAGAAAAGCAGCAAATATAAGCTAGTCAGAAACAGCAACAGTACAGTTTCAGGAACGAATCCAGGGAATGAATCTCTCAGAATTTGGAATGAATCTGGGGAATGAATCTCTCAGATTTTGGAACGAATCCAGGGAATGAATCTCTCAGAATTTGGAACGGATCCAGGGAATGAATCTCTCAGGATTTGGAACGGATCCAGGGATGAATCTCTCAGAGTTTGGAACGAATCCAGGGAATGAATCTTTCAGAATTTTGGAACGAATCCAGAGAATGAATCTCTCAAGAATTTGGAATGAATCCGGGGAATGAATCTCTCAGATTTTGGAACGAATCCACGGAATGAATCTCTCAGAATTTTGGAATGAATCCAGGAAGGAATCCCGAGGGTCGAGGCCCACATTAGTATCAGTCTGGGGGCGAGGCCCATATCAGTAGCAGTTAGGGCCGAGGCCCACTTCAGCATCAGTTTTAGGAATGAATCCCGAGGGTCGAGGCCCACATCAGTATCAGTCTGGGGGCGAGGCCCATATCAGTAGCAGTTAGGGCCGAGGCCCACTTCAGCATCAGTTTTAGGAATGAATCCTGAGGGTCGAGGCCCACATCAGTATCAGTCCGTGGGCGAGGCCCATATCAGTAGCAGTTAGGGCCGAGGCCCACTTCAGCATCAGTTTTAGGAATGAATCCCGAGGGTCGAGGTCCATATCAGTATCAGTCTGGGGGCGAGGCCCATATCAGTAGCAGTTAGGGCCGAGGCCCACTTCAGCATCAGTTTTAGGAATGAATCCCGAGGGTCGAGGCCCACATCAGTATCAGTTTGGGATGAATCCTGAGGGTCGAGGCCCACATCACTATCAGTTTTGGGGATGAGTCCTAGAGTTGAGGCCCATTACATCACAAGCCGAGAATGGCACTCCAAGAATGGAAACACGGTTCGGGAATGGACCACCTCACGGTAACGGTTCGGGAATGGACCCCATCACAGCGGTTCGGGAATGAACCAGGGGTCGCAGCACCTCACCACCCAAATCAACTAAACACGTGGAAAGTCAAGAGGTAGTTGGCGCGCCAGGTAAGTGAAAATGCATTGCATAACTTTGATAGGATTGTCACTGTTGCACATTACACAAGTCCCATCAAAGTGGGGGCGACTGTAGGCATTGCATTTTTGCATGTGAAACCCGATGATGAGTCTCATTTGGAGGCACTACCTTTTGAGTCACGGAAGCTGCGGGAAACAGATATCGGAAGGGGAAATTCAGAATAAACAAGGTTCACTGTTTTCGTTCGTGCTGCGTTCGTGTATGCGTTCGAACGGCAAACAGATTGCGGGCGTTCGTGTCGCGTTCGAGGAAGCGTTCGAACGGTGTCAGTAATTCTGGTTTTGCTGCTAGCCTCACACCCCAGCCCATTTAGCTCCCCAAAGCCCATAAAACACATCCCAAATTAAATAAATAAATATTAATTTAAACATTAAAAATTAAACATTAAATAAAATATTTAAACCATTTACCAATTAAATAAAACATTTACCAAACTTAAACTAAAATCATGCCTAATTTAAATAATTGAATATATTATATACTAAAACTAAAAAGAAGATATACCTAATTAAAATCAATCCTAACCAATTAAAGCCAATCATATATTTGACTTCCTTATCTAACAAGACATCTACCAATTTAAAATAGTTGACTTCCTAATTTAAAATATTTGACCGTGGTATTATGACATCCAGAGGTATCTGGAAAATGAGGAATACCCAGAGGAAGCGAGCAGAAAAGACAGAATCGCCATTCAGAAGTTGGCTGCTCAATATGTGAGTCTGAAGGGAGAACTCTACAAAAGGCAAGCGAACGGTGTTCAGCTGAAATGCTTGAGAAAGGAAGAAGCTCAGAAGATAATGGATGAAGTGCATGCCGGCGTCTGTGGACCGCATATGCACGGATTGAACTTGTCCCGCAAGATTGTGAGACAAGGCTTTTACTGGTCAACCATGGAAGCCGACTGCGCGAAGCTGGTAAGGCACTGTCACGATTGTCAAGCGCACGAGAATTTGAATCATTTGCCGCATACAGAATTGCACGGGTTGTCAGAACCTTGGCCCTTCTCAGCATGGGGAATTGATATGATCGGAGAGATTCGGCCGAATGTTTCAAACGGACATCGCTTTATAGTGGTAGCAGTGGACTACTTCTCGAAATGGGTAGAAGCCGAGTCATTCCGTAATGTCACGGCAAAACAAATGGCTAAGTTCATAGCCCGAAATCTCATATGCCGGTACGGTATGCCGCATCACGTGGTTACGGACAATGGAGTCCAGTTTCAGGGAGAGACCAAAGCGATGTTACAGAGGTATGGGATAGGTCATCATAAGTCTTCACCATACAGACCGCAGGCTAATGGAGCAGTTGAGGCAGCCAACAAGACAATAAAGACGATTATGGCGAAGATGACGGAGAATTACAAAGACTGGGCTGATAAGCTGTCGTATGCCTTGGGGGGGACAGACTTCTGTAAGGACAGCAACTGGAGCTACGCCTTACTCTTTAGTCTACGGAATGGAAGCGGTAACTGCCGGTGGAAGTTGAGATACAGTCCATGCGGGTGTTAGCAGAAGCAGAATTGCCTGAACAAGAATGGACCTCGCAGAGGTTTGAGCAGTTAGCATTGATGGATGAGAAGAGGATGGAGTCCTTACATCACATGCAGATATATCAGAAGAGGTTGGCCCGAGCATTTAATAAGAAGGTGCGTCCTACCAAGATCAAGAAATGTGATCTGGTACTTAAGCAGTCGAAGCCGTCGACGACAGACCCAAGAGGGAAGTTCAGACCAAATTGGGAAGGACCATACATTTTTCAGAAGGTAATGGGAAATGGAGCAGTGAGACTGTCGGACTGGGGAAGGGAATGAGTTCACCGAGCCGATCAATGTTGACAGATTGAAGTTGTATTTTGCTTGAGAGACAGAAGACTGAATAGTCACCCGCAGAAGACCTAACCCAACGGGATAAAGAGAACTCATGCATGCATGCACACATATAACCCATTATTGCATTCCTTTTTGCGTGTTTTGTGTTTTTGTTTTATATTCACAGGTATTGAATAATAAAAGAGAAAGCGGCAAAGACAAGCCAATCAGAAACAGCGAAAGCACTGTATTGAATTTGGGAAGAAATCCTAGGGCTGAGGTCCACATCGGTGTTAAGATTCAGATGGTAATCTGAGGGTAAGGCCCATTTTGAGTTTGAAATTCGGATATGGATCCCGGGGGCGAAGCCCACATGGTCAGCAATAAAGAGGAAGAATTCCTTTGATTGAGTGAGTGAGTGAGTAAAAAAAAAAAAAAAAAAAAAAGAAAAGAGAGAAAGAGTGAGGGAGAAGTCTCTGATGGTTAAACATATGTCCAGTGATGGCATTGTGTGCTGTAGGGAGAAGCCTTAGAAGCGAGAAGCGTGAGACGCGCTCTTATCCGGTATTCTGAATGGATTGATCTCGGCTGGACTCATGAAGCACTTGATAAAGGTATCTCAACAGTAGAAGCCTGAGCGGTTGATGAGATGACTAGTTGAAGAGATGGTGGATCGGTGAATGACCGTTTGCCTGGATGTCCACACTGATTTGCCTTTGCTACGATACATGATATGGTTGGAAAATAAAGAAAGAAAAGTCTCTGCAATGAAAAGAAAAGAAATAGACCGCCTATAACCGATAAGCGTGAAGCTACCCATGGGCGAGTATTAGGACCACCATGAGGAGAAATGCTACCTTAAAGGGTAGGTGATTCAGAAAAAGAAAAAGAAAAAGAGAAAAGAAAAAAAAAATGATGACGGAAAATAATGAAAAGAAAGAGACGATGCAATAAAAGAAGACCATATCATGTTAAGTATGCTACAGTAATCACAGAATGTGACCCAGACATCCAGGTTGGTTAGACCCACTGATCCGATTCTCCGAAGCGAAATCATCGAGTTGGCTAACTTAAGGAATAAGCTGCGAAAGAGCCTTAGCACACACACACACTAGGAGTCTGGTTCAGATCACCCATTCAGGGGATTGGGTTTGAGTATGTCGAATACTTCGAAGATTCTTCGGCTTTGACGCGCAGCATCCGTTGAAGACGAAAATATGTTTAGCTATCAAGATTATCTCAAAGAGAGGCACTACAGTGTGCAAAATAGAGAATCAGCATCAGTAGTAGACTTGCCGGGTATGGCATTCTGTGGGCGAGGCCCACATTGGTTCAAATCAGTTTCAGCCAGGTACGGCACTACGGCACTCCGGGTATGAAGGTATCAAATCAGCCAGGTACGGCACTCCGGGTATGGAGATATCAGTTCAGCCAGGTACGTCACTCTGGGTATGGAGATATCAGATCAGTTCAGCCAGGTACGGCACTCCGGACATGGAGATATCACAGCTGCGACACCCTAGGTACGGGGTTAGCATTCAGACATTTGTGGCTCTCTAGGTACAGAGGCGTCACTGCGACACCCTAGGTACGGGGTTAGCACTCAGACATTTGTGGCTCTCTAGGTACGGAGACGTCACCGCGACACCCTAGGTAAGAGGTTAGCACTCAGACAGTTGTGGCACTCTAGGTACGGAGGCGTCACTGCGACACCCTAGGTACGGGGTTAGCACTCAGACATTTGTGGCTCTCTAGGTACGGAGACGTCACTGCGACACCCTAGGTACGGGGTTAGCACTCAGACATTTGTGGCACTCTAGGTACGGAGGCGTCACTGCGACACCCTAGGTACGGGGTTAGCATTCAGACATTTGTGGCTCTCTAGGTACGGAGACGTCACTGCGACACCCTAGGTACGGGGTTAGCACTCAGACATTTGTGGCTCTCTAGGTACGGAGACGTCACCGCGACACCCTAGGTACGGGGTTAGCACTCAGACATTTGTGGCACTCTAGGTACGGAGGCATCACTGCGACACCCTAGGTACGGGGTTAGCACTCAGACATTTGTGGCTCTCTAGGTACGGAGACGTCACTGCGACACCCTAGGAACGGTGGTTAGCATTCAGACCACAGCGACGCCCTAGGTACGGGGTTAGCACGCCAGGTACGACATAGGGACTATTCGACATTTGTGGCTCTCTAGGTACGGAGACGTCACCGCGACACCCTAGGTACGGGGTTAGCATTCAGACCACAGCGACACCTAGGTACGGGGTTAGCACGCCAGGTACGGCATGTGGACTATTCAGACATTTGTGGCACTCTAGGTACGGAGGAGGCGTCACTGCGACACCCTAGGTATGGGGTTAGCACTCAGACAACCAACATCATCACTGCGGTACTCTAGGTATGGAGACGCAACCGCGACGCCCTAGGTACGGGGTTTAGCATTATCAACTCAGAAAGCAGGCAGACCAGGTGACAGCTGGCGAGCCAGGTAAGTAAAAATGCATTGCACGTACTTTGATAGGATTGTCATTGTCACACACTGCACAAGTCCCATCAAAGTGGGGGTGACTGTAGGCATTGCATTTTTACACATTAGCCCAATGATGAGTCTCGTATGGAGGCAACTACTTCTTTAGTCATGAAAGTCGCGGGAAACGGACGTTGGAAGGGTAAAGTTGGAAAATGGAATTTTTGATGGATTTAATCTCGTTGTTTTCGCTTCGGTTGCTTGTTATACCTCCGTTTCTAAGCTCACCTTAGGCCCAAACTCCCATAGACCACATACCTAACCCAAACCATGCCCAAATACCCAAGTCAACCCAAGTCAAACCAAGTCAAACCAAACCTATGCCCATTGGCCATGATTCACGCCCATTGCTCTTTATTTAGGTAATTGCACATTAATCACATGTTTAAATCTTGTTAAATCCTTACCTAAATAAAAGAAATCAAATCAAATCCCTACCAAATCAAATCCAATCCCAAATCCTAATTAGGAGATCTATTCCTTATTAGAAACCAATTAGGAGATTCTCTCCTATTCAAATTAGGAAAGTCATCTCCCTTTGCCTATAAAAAGAGGCCTTCACCCCCATTCACAACCCTAGCACACATATTTCCCCAAGCACGTCCCAAACACTTTCTCAAGCCTCCTTGCACGTCCAAAAACCTCCTTGAAGCCTCCATTGCCGAATCATTAAACCTAAGCACCCTCCATTGCCGCATCATTCTTCCTTCACCAAAACCCTTCACGCCTAAACCCCTTTTCACAGCCCTCCATTGCCAAGTTCCAGCCACCATTCACAGCCCTAAAACACCTTAAAATAAGCCTCAAATACAGCCCCAAAGTCGCACAAAAGACCCCCCATTCACAGCTCCAATTCAGCGCCCAAAACAGTCCCGAAACACCCCTCACTGCACCTTGAACTGCACAGTTTCGTCCCCTGTTCTGGTCAGTTTTTTGTTGCGTCTTCAACCCATAAAACAGTCCTAAAATCACCTAAACACCATCCCAAAAACCTCCATAAAGTTTCCCTAAAAAATCCCCACAAACGCACCTCCCTAAGCCTTCAAAATCACCCAAAACAGTCCGCTAACCATCAAGACAGTGACCTGAAACGTAGAGCTGAAACGTAGCAGCGAAACGGACTTGGAAACAGCAGCCCGAGCAGCAAAACAGGAGGAAAGACGTGGAGTTGGTGAACTAAAAGAGTAGCGGATCATTCACCCTTCCAACGGACGTGTAACGCCCTTTCTTAGACGACAAAAGAGGTTAGACCTGAGGGCACCTTTCTACTTATCTTCTTTATTGTTGTTTTATTTATTTTGATATATAATGGCATGAGAGTCGTTTGAAGCATGATGTGATTGTTGGGTGAGCGGGATATGTGTTCCCTTTTGTGGTATATCGGATGGAAACCCGGACGTAAATTCCATAGCCGATTCCGAATGGACGGTAGTATGGTCTGCACTCGGGATACAATGCCACGTACCACTTAAGATACACGTATCTCGTCTCATCCTAACTTGTATTTGAGCATGTTATAGACTTTAGATTATTTGTTTATTATTTAAAGCATGGTTTAATTTATTTGTTTATTATTTGTTAAAGCATGTTTAGGTTGTTCATTATGCATGTTCTTAGTTTATGATGCGTTTGGGTAATGATTTATGCGGTGATTTAATGGTTCAATATGCTTGTTGTGTTACATTGCGTGAAATTATTTGGATGAAAGCATGTTAGATCTAAGTACCCTTGAGCATGAATGTTGAATAGATCCGGTTAGTTTATTGCACAAATTATATCATCACAAGTGACATAAGTAAGGGACCATTCCGAACCCAACGGTTTGAGGTCTTCCCTTGCGAGGGGTGAGTGCGGCCTTAAATCTTGTCCCGGTTCACACCGGGTGGCGACTCCATGTTATTTTGTACTTCCCAACTAGGCCGCGAGCCTAGAAACAGCGTCGTCAAGTTCTGTTGTCTACACTATTCACATCATTAGCGAATTAATTCTAAATTAACTCGTTTGCCCGAATTAAAATCTAATTTTAATTCCGCGTCGAAATCTAATTTCGTTTAATATATCGAATATATTATTTTTATCGATTAATTCCAAATTAATCGTTTCTCTCTCTCTTCAAATAGTATTTTATCCTAGATAAAATATCTCCGCTATTAATCCAAGATTAATTAAGTTCGAATCATACGCCCATCGGTGAATCTTCGGGAAGCGACCCAAGAGATCCCTGGATACGTTGGCAGTAAATCCGGTCGTCGGACTATCCGAACACGTACGTACCTCGTACTACATTTTTACCGATTTACGAGACATGGTTGGCTTCTAGTAAAACGACATACCTACCCAATTCTCTAGAAATATTATTAATGGAATATACGATCTTTGTCAGGCGTAGTATACATAGTATTATGTATAGCGATCCAGTATCTGATGTCACATGCAAGGCCTGGGGCTGGAATAGTGTTTGCCCCGTACGAAGCATATATCGGATTACAAGCAACTAGTCTCTTTAATCAGATAATCATGACCAAGTCATATTATCCCGATGGTTGCAACACAATAGAGAACCAGTTCTGTATCCTTGCATGATCATCATCTCCATATAACTGAAGTGATACTTCCGTCTTAACATCACACCCAATACACTAGGATTCTCAATAAACCCAAAAGAGGCGTACACAGAACCTGTTAAAGTCTTGGACGACCAAAACCAAAGCGTATTGATTGTCGCAAGTACTAGCGATGTAAGTCTCAGGTTAAGACCAAATACACCTACCCTGATGTGGATTCCCGTAGACACATAGTCATACTACCAATGGGATTCCGCGGGGTCTATCCAGAACGAAGCTGTTTCTGTACCATCGGTAAACACAACCTCCTATCACACTTGCATAAGTATCCAATACTTAAATATATGAGAACTATGACATTACGCTTCCATAACACGCACAAGTGTGATACTAGTCTATTCCACATTATCGATGTCCAGTCTCGATAATACTACGACTAGGGATATTTGATGAGTGGTAATTATATCACTATTCCCACTCATTTGATCTAATATTTTGTATAGTTTCTTGAGTTTTGTAAATATTTTGATGTGTTTTGTGGTATTTGTAGTAGATAAATAAACTTTCAGGACACTCTGGAGGTGATTTGGGCCAAAACAGTGAAAATTGGACGAAAAGGGCAAAATGGTCATTTCGAGCGTCGCGACGCACAAGCCTTTGGCATCGCGACGCCTAACGTACGCCGAACAGTGCTAACGTGCGCCGGGTCCACAAGTCAGAATCTGAGGAAATTTGACTTTGCTAACGTGCGCCGTGCCACGTGTCACCATCACAGTCGATCTGCTAATGTGCGTCGTGCCACGTGTCATCATCCTACGGTGCCGACAATCACCATTGCCATGTGTCACCACGTGTCACTCCACGTGTCTGCCATGTCATCGTCCACATCACCGGTTGACCGAGTCAAAGTGCCACATCATCGCCACGTCATCATCAGCCAATCACAACGTGCCACGTGTCGCAATTCTATGGTGCCGACAGTCCCTTTCGCCACGTGTGCCACATCAGCGCCACATCATCTCCACGTCAGCATCAATTATTGATAAACTTATCCGAAATCGACACGTGGCGGATAAGAATCTGAGCCGACCAATCAGAAGCCGCCACGTGTCACAATAATTGAGATCCCAACCACTTTTCCATGTGTCACCTTATCCAGAATCTGAGCAGATGAACCAGAGCGTGCCACGTCGATAATCACCGGCGTCACGACGCTGGCTTGGTGTCGTGACGCTAACCCCATATCCGCGCCTATAAATTCAGCTCGATTTCAGAATTCAAATCATGCCTTCCTGAGTTTTGTAAGGACTCTAAAGATTGCATCTTGTGTGTTTTTAAGTTTTTTGTAATTTTAATTTAGCATTTTTACTTTTGATATTTTTAATTATGCAATTTTACTTTTTGTAATAAAATTTTATTTACTTTATTTACTTTATATTTTGTTGTTAATTTACCGCTGGGGTAAAAGGTGAAACATTTAATATAATTATCTAGGTAAATCTCACTTAATTTAATTTTATAAATTATGATTTAACCAGATTAATTAATGGCAGACTTTATTACCGCCTATATGGTCGGCTAAATATAAATTACTTTACCGCCTATATGGCTGGTCTTTATGTGACAGATAATTACCGCCTATATGGCTGGTGTAATTGGACTAAATGGATTACCGCCTATATGGCTGGTTTTTAAATGTTTAATATTATTAATTTCTGAGAAAGCAGAACAGAAATAATTTATATATTATAATAAGTGAGATTCCTAGATAAGAAATATAAAAGTGGATCCTCTAACCCCAGCATTTTATTTTATTCTAGGGAAGTGATGAAACACATATTACTATGCTTAATAATTGATTTAGTTATTTATTGGGTAATTCTTTAGTTTGTTTATTGAGTTTTAAGCTTAATGCTTCTTGTTGTCTGATCACCAATAAGTTTAATGTGTGTAAACTTAAAATGAACTAGACATAGAGATTTTAAGTTTCAGCTTAGATTCAATAGCCCACGATCTTCCTTGAGGATAGATAACCCTTTTAATTTCCTTACAAGATAGACATATACCTGTTGGGCGGGGGTAGCCATAATTGGAACTTGATCTTAATGAATCCAGGTAATTTGGTTGACATAGACATATGGTTCAATTGGGTTATACTGGGTATTTGCGTCTGACCATCGGCAGAGGCTTTTGCATAATTTCGTGTTCCAGGCAGGTTAGTAATCTGATTTATTACACATAGATAAGAGAATAAATTCATCTTATAATAATATTGTGTGGAATCACACCCTAGATCTTTGAGTCTTTTCTTTTATTTTCCTTAGTATTTCTCTTAGTCTTTTGAGTCTGTTTTTATTTTAATTAGCAAATCCACATTCAACCAACCAAAAGCAATCAATTCCCTTCTCCTATAATTAGATACATGTAAATAATAGTATCAATAATTAATAACAAAGTAGGAATTAAGTCCTCGTGGGATCAATATTTTTTATACTACTTGAACGATACGTGCGCTTGCGTTATACGTGTGTGTTTACGCCGGTCAAGTTTTTTGGCGCCGTTGCCGGAGACTTATTTTTCTTGAGTTATTAATTTTGAAGCTATCTAATTTACTTGTATCTAATTTTCTTTTTATTTTTATCTGTAATTTCTTTTCTTTCTTTGTTTTCAGGTGATTGAAAAATGGAACATTATTGGGAGATTGAGAGATCACGAGCTTACTAGAGATACACCCCAAATCTGGGAGCAACAGTCCATTTTCTGAGGCCTGTTGTCCAGCCCAACAACTATCACTGGATGCCAGAACCAAGCAATACCACATTTTCTCAACAAGATGCAATGGGGAGATGTGACATATGTAATGGTAACCACCCGAGAGATCATTGTGAGTACAACTACAATCCAGGGTGGCAGAGCTATCAAAATCTTTCATGGTATGGAGAACCATCATACTTTCCATCTTATCCACCACCCACCTTCGATTTCCATCAACAATCAGAACCATCAGAGGAAGATCAAATGATTGACATGCTCAAAGATTGGGTCAAGAAACAAGACGAAAAGTTGGATACAATGCTTGAAACATGCCAGAATCAATTTGAAAGTATTCAGAACAATCAGAATTCATTCAGAGACTGACAGAAAAAACGAGACAATTACCTCAAGAAGAATTATCAGATGAAACTGACAAAGCCTTCGAGTACCCAGAGATCCACAATGAAACCTTAACAGATGAGGAGGCTGAGCAGTATCAACAACCAGAGGTATCAGTTCAGGAGCCCAAACCAGCGAAGTCTCTATTTGACTTTTATTATTCAGATTCTGACGAGGATGAAGCTGATCTATTTGTACCAACTGCACCAACAACAGAGGATCAAACTTTCAATCCTCAAAATGAAGATCTTGGAGCATGCTTTACCATGATGTTTGATGAAGATCTACCTGAACCATCCATTCCAGTCGTATCAGAGGATGAAGAGCTAATGTCAGAAACATCTTTACATCATCAGGTTGACACTTATAGAGCATGTTTTTTCACAGATGACAGATGAAGAACTGAACGCGGAAATCCTAAAATACATCTGTGAAGAAAAGGTGGAGCAAGAAACAGAGCAAATGGAGGAGCAATTGTCAGACAAATTGAAGATCCAGAGCATTCAGACGAAACATCAATGTTTTGGGGAGTACAATTTAAAGATATCAACTAGAAGTTTGACAGAATGGAACTTCCATTCCAAGTCAAGCACCATACGAGACCTCCTGATTTTATTTCTTTCTTTTCAGGAACCATTGGAGCAACAATGTTTAAGAAGGTGGCACGAGCACCGAATGAGACAAAAGTCTTTTTGCCCCTTTACCGTTGGAAGAGACCCTTCAAAAGCAACGCTCACGAGATTGTCTTTAATCGGACATCCAAAACGACGTTGAAACCTCTTTAACAGATGGATTTCAGTAACGTCTGGCTGAAGATGAAAAATTTAGTGCTAGCAGGGAGGCAACCCATGCACTTTGTTGTAATTTCTATTTTTATATTTTGTGTATACATGTTGTAGAGTTTTTAATTTTGTGTGTTATTTTTGTAGGGAAAAGCACAAACGAAGCATTTTAAGACAGAAGGAATGATGTTTGGCAAAGATAAGAGATAATTCATTAACGATGGCTGAGTAAGGAATGGATTCTTGAGACGCATCCTAATGAATTTATACTAAGCGAATGGCGTATTGCGTACACAATTCCGTTGCCTTAATTATTGCTTTGATTTGCTTTCTGTTGTAATTATCTTTATTTTCGTAGACATGATCCAGACTTTTTGACCTTTCACACGATTTTTTTGTTTAGCTAACAATCGTCCTTTGGAAGATACTAGTGCTATTATTACTCACCCTTTTCAGGTGTTATAAATTCAACTCATCATTGCACTTTTGAAGACATCCAGAGTAAAACATGGAAGCCACTTCAAGAAGACGAGTTGAAAATATCTGTGTGTTTTGCGGTACTAGTGTTGGTACTAAGCCACAATACGTAGAAGCAGCATATGAATTGGGCCGAGTCTTAGCTGCAAGGAATATGCACTTAGTATATGGCGGAGGCAATCTTGGATTAATGAGGATCGTTTCAAAGGCCGTACAGGAAGGAGGCAGTAACATTTTAGGAATCATCCCAAAACCCTTGGCGGAGGCAAATCTTATTGGACCATCAAACAGAGATGAACTGATCGTGCCAGGTATATCTGAACGATTAGTAGAAATGATTAACGTGCCGATGCTTTTATCTCTTTGCCAGGTGGCTTGGGCACATTAGAGGAAATTTTTATAGTGCTATCTTGGGCGAACCTGAACATACACCAGAAACCGCTTGGACTGTACAACGTTGTTGGATTTTATGATTTTCTTTGTGTGTTTCTTGATGATGCCCGGAGAAATGGGTTCGTGTCAAAACCTATGAAAGAACTCCTCTTTACTGCCATAACTGCTCCGGATCTAATAGACCAACTCATAGCCTATGAACCACAAATTGACCCTATCCTTTCAAAGATAAATTGGTCCGAGCACGATCGTGGTAAGAGACGTCGGATTAATCTTGATATTAACCTTTAACTTTTCGTGTAGAATTTCAGCTAACCAGGTATTATCTTCTAAACTCTATTCTACTGTTTAAGACATGGGGAGAATGTCTCATTTAGGTTGGGGGAGGGAATTAGTTGATCTGTACCTTGTTTTTAGTTTGTGTGTGTTGTTTTTATTTTTAGTCTAAAATTTTTCAAAAATACAAAAAAAAATTGAAAATTTTCAAAAAATGACAAAAACATTTTGTGTTTTTGTTTTTTATTTTGACTAAAAAGGTGAAATTGGTGAGAGATAGCTGGTAAGGAGGAGTTTCCACTCCTGAGACGTATCTCAAACCTATTTCGAAACAAGTTAGTTTTTGTTATTTCATTTTGAATTATTTAATTTGTAAATTCTCCATAAAACGACTAAAATGGATCTTCATATGCTCAGTTGACAGATATTATCAACATACATAGTAACATACGGACATGAGCTAAAATTAAAAGTTTGTAATATTCAGTCCTTTAGTTTAATTGGAGGAAGCATCTCAAAAAGTGATGGAGTAAAAAAAAAAACGTCTGAGATCCAAGTTATTAAGTCTGTAAGGGTGTTTTAACACCTAGTGCCCTAAAACCAACTGGTTTGGGAGTCACTGGCCCAAAGCTCGCTACATGGATCAAAGATGCTAAAAAAATAATATATCTGAAGTCTGAGTAATTAAGTCCGTAGGGGTGTCTTAACACCTGGTGCCCTAAAGCCAATTGGTTTTGCAGCCACCGACCCAACACTCGCTACATAGATGGAAGATATTGTATATAAATAAAAAAAATTCAAAAATCAAAGAAAAAAAATCTGAAAAATGAAAAAAAAATTATTCCATTGCTACAAAAAGGTGTGAATTCTGATAAAACTTTAGGACAAAAAAATATTACTCTCTTATCAACTGCACTTATGACTGTTGTGGGCAAAAATGAGATTGATTAATACTTTGTTGGCTGTGTATATGGAGAATGGTAAATATAATCGGAGAATTTACTTATTCGGTAATTTATAAAGAAACAAAACAACTAGTAACTTGGAGTAGAAGTTTCACCTGATTAGTCACTAACTTTCTTTATTCGAGATTTTTAAATTAAAATTCGAGATTTTGAACGATTTTTCAATCCAAATTTTTATTCAAAATAATTTTTCATCTTAAATCCCTTAACAATACGGGATTTAAGATTTTCAACCTTAACTTATACAAATATTTTGTAATACATAAGAAATGTAATTACTATTATCTATTATTTTTATATATGTGTATACACTGGTTTTCGCCCGAGGTCTACAATCGAGATTTCGTAGAAGGGCACTGGCGATCCTGCTAAACAAAGAAGGTAGGGTGAGCGTGGAGATACTACCCACCGGTGTAGTGGGTTCCGTAGGCACTCCGACGCCCAAGTCAGTGATGGAAATGAGATGCTAATACCGTAGAAAGAGGAGCAAGGTCAGGTATTACCTTGATCCCCGTGAGCTGCCGTGAGGGCTGTAGGTGGGAGGTGAGGAGAGCTATGGAGAGAGTATTCTTAGGCTATGAGTATGAGAGCTTGTGATTTCATCCCCTTTCTACATGGAGCCTCCTTTCTATATATGCCATCTGGGGGGTATGTCTTTAATCGCACTTGATCACTCGTCCGTTGAGTCTCGGTAACGGTCGAGTTAATGAGGGGTATTTACTATTTATACTTAATAAGGAGAATTTACTTATTCGGTAATTTAGAAAGAAACAAAACAACTAGTAACTTGGAATAGAAATTCACATGATTAGTCACTAACTTCTTTATTCTATTTTCGCTTGTCTTTTTGCTTTTGTGTGCATTAGTTTCACTACCTCTTTACTTTTGTAAAATTTTTGTGGGTAATCCCGGAGAATCACTAGGGATAAAGGAATAGAACCTCTAGTGCTGAAGGCTTCAACCGGGAGGACCCCCAGTGACATCCTCAAGTCAACGAGTAAAGTTAAAGTAATAGCGGGGGATGCCGTAGTCGCTGGCAGAAACCCTTCTTTAGCTTCCTTGTCCGTCTCCTAGGAAGATGGCAACTGTTATGGAATTCCTTTTGTCCTCTGCAGCATTATCAATGAAATGATGCTCCTCAGACTCAGAATCCTTCGTCAATAGTCAATAAAAGCCCTCACGAGACTACAACTCGTCCACTAGGGACACATATTGGTTTAAAGGCTTGTTGCATACGCTAAATGCAACTGTGATCTCTACGAAAGTGGCTTAGTTAAATTTTATTTTAAAGATGTTTATGTTATTTTATTCTATGTTTTTCTCGAGGACTAGCAAAATGTTAGGTTGGGGTGTGATGAGTGGTAATTATATCACTATTTCCCACTCATTTGACCTAATATTTTGTATAGTTTGTTGAGTTTTGTGAATATTTTGATGTGTTTTGTGTTATTTTGTAGATAAATAAAGTTTCAGGACACTCTGGAGGTGATTTGGGCCAAAACAGTGAAAATTGGACGAAAATGGAAAAATGGTCATTTCCCGCATCTCGACGCCTAACGTACGCCGAACAGTGCTAACGTGCGCCGGGTCCACAAGTCAGAATCTGAGGAAATTTGACTTAACTAACGTGCGCCGTGCCACGTGTCACCATCACAGTCGATATGCTAACGTGCGCCATGCCACGTGTCATCATCCTACGGTGTCGACAGTCGCCATTGCCATGTGTCGCCACGTGTCACTCCACGTGTCTGCCACATCATCGTCCACATCACCGATTGACTGAGTCAAAGTGCCACATCATCGCCACATCATCATCAGCCAATCACAGCATGCCACGTGTCGTAATTCTATGGTGCCGACAGTCCCTTTCGCCATGTGTGCCACGTCAGCGCCATGTTAGCATCAATTATTGAAAAACTTATCCGAAATCGACACGTGGCGGATAAGAATCTGAGCCGACCAATCAGAAGCCACCATGTGTCACAATAATTGAGATCCCAACCACTTTGCCACGTGTCACCTTATCACCTTATCCAGAATCTGAGCCGACGAACCAGAGTGTGCCACGTCGATAATCACCGGCGTCGCGACGCTGGTTGGCATCGCGAAGCTGACCCCCTATCCGCGCCTATAAATTCGGTTCAATTTCAGAATTCCAATCATGATTTCCTTTAGTTTTGTAAGGACTCTAAGGATTGCATCTTGTGTGTTTTAGTTTTTGTAATTTTAATTTAGCATTTTTACTTTTAGTATTTTTAATTATGCACTTTTACTTTTTGTAATAAAATTTTATTTACTTTATTTACTTTATGTTTTGTAGTTAATTTACCGCTGGGGTAAAAGGTGAAACATTTAATATAATTATCTAGGTAAATCTCACTTAATTATAATTTATAAATTATAATTTAACCGGATTAATTAATGGCAGATTTTATTACCGCCTATATGGTCGGTCTAAATATAATTACTTTACCACTTATATGGCTGGTCTTTATGTGACAGATAATTACCGCCTATATAGCTGGTGTAATTGGACTAAATGGATTACCACCTATATGGCTGGTTTTAAATGTTTAATATTATTAATTCTGAGAAAGTAGAACAGAAAATAATTTATATATTATAATAAGTGAGATTCCTAGATAAGAAATATTAAATAAGGATCCTCTAACCCCAGCATTTTATTTTATTCTAGGGAAGTGATGAAACACAATATTACTAGACTTAATAATTGATTTAATTATTTATTGGGTAATTCTTTAGTTTGTTTATTGAGTTTTAAGCTTAATGCTTCTTGTTGTCTGATCACCAATAAGTTTGATGTGGTAAACTTAAAATGAACTAGACATATGGATTTTAAGTTTCAGCCTTAGATTCAATAGCTCACGATCTTCCTTGATGATAGATAACCCTTTAATATATTTCCTTACTGGATAGACATATACCTGTTGGGCGGGGTAGCCATAATTGGAACTTGATCTTAATGAATCCAGGTAATTTGGTTGACATAGACATATGGTTCAATTGGGTTATACTGGGTATTTGCGTCTGACCATCGACAAAGGCTTTTGCATAATTTCGTGTTCCAGGTTAGCAATCTGATTTATTACACATAGATAAGAGAATCAATTCATCTTTATAATAATATTGTGTGGAATCACAACCCTAGATCTTTGAGTCTTTTCTTTTATTTTCCTTAGTATTTTTTTGAGTATGTTTTTATTTTAATTAGCAAATCCACATTCAACCAACCAAAAGCAATCAATTCACTTCTCCATATAATTAGATACCTGTAAATAAATAGTATCAATAATTAATAACAACAGTAGGAATTAAGTCCTCGTGTGATCGATATTTTTATACTACTTGAACGATACATGCCCTTGCGTTATACGTGTGTGTTTACGCCGGTCAATATTTAATGATTAAACCTTTATGGAATGATACTGTCTCATATCTTATAATCCGGAACTAATCATAGAGACTTTTATCATTTATATATATTAAGTAATCAAATTACAAAATGATAAAATACAATTTCATTGCTACATAATTAATTTGTACAAAAACCACAATGTCTTTTACAAATAGTGACGCTATGGGTCATAATTGTCTAACAATATCCCACTTGGCCTATAGCCAGTCACTCAAGCATCTAATACCTGAACTATGTACATGTCGCTCAAACTTTTGCTGAGGAATAGCTTTCGTCAGCAGATCTGCAATGTTGTCTTCTGATGCGACCTTCTCGATCTTAACATCGCCACGATGTATGATCTCACGAATCAGATGGAAACGTCGAAGAACATGCTTGGATCGTTGATGAGACCGTGGTTCCTTAGCCTGCGCTATAGCCCCGTTATTGTCACAATAGAATGGAACGGGCTCAGCTGCTAACGGAACTACTCCTAATCCTATTAGGAATTTACGGATCCAAACTTCCTCTTTTGCTGCTTCAACTGCAGCAATATACTCCACTTCTGTTGTTGAATCGGCAACAGTCTCTTACTTGGAATATTTCCAGCTTATGCTCTGTTATTCAAACAAAATATGTACCCGGATTGCGACTTACAGTCATCTTTATCGGTTTGGAAACTTGCATCGGTATACCCAGTTACCTCTAGTTCTCCATCTCCATAGATTAAGAAAGCATCCTTAGTTCGTCTAAGATACTTAAGGATATTCTTAACCGCCATCCAGTGACCTTCACCTGGATCGGCCTGATAGAGACTACACATGCTCAAAGCTTATGAAACATCAGGTCACGTACATATCTTGGCATACATGATCGATCCGACTGCCGAGGCGAACGGTATCCGACTCATGCTGTCTCTCTCATCTTGAGTTTTAGGACACATGTCCATAGATAGAGTGACGCCATGTGACACTGGCAACAATCCCCTCTTGGACTGATCCATGTTGAATCTCTTCAACACTTTGTCAATGTACGTACTCTGGGAGAGTCCAAGCAGCTTTCTAGATCTATCCTGATAGATCTTATTCCTAGAATAAAGGCTGCTTCTCCCAGATCTTTCATGGAGAATTTAAATGAAAGCCAAGCTTTCACCGATGTTAACATGAGAATGTGATTGTCAATAAGCAATATGACCGGTGCTTACACACGCCTATAACACAAGCGCACGTATCGTTCAAGTAGTATAAAAATATCGATCCACGAGGACTTATATCTAATCTATTAATTTTTGAGGTCAAATGATTACTAGTATCTAACATGTTGTTGATTGATTTGAAATGGTGACGATTCTAAATTTAAAAACAAGTAAATAAAATTGTTCGAAAGTAGGTTTTAAGAAAATTCAATATTAAAAACTATCTAGGGTTGTGATTTCTTCCAATATCATTTTAAAGATGAAGTGGTTATCTTAAAGTTTGTGTAATAAATCGGTTTAATAACCTGGAACACTAAATTATGCAAAAGCCTCTGTCGATGGTCAGACGCAATTACCCAGTTTAACCCAATTGAACCATATGTCTATGTCAACCAAATTATCTGGATTCATTAAGTTTAAGTTCCAATTATGGCTACCCCCGCCCGACATGTATATGTCTATCCTGTAAGGAAATCTATTAAAGGGTTATCTATCCTCAAGGAAGATCGTGGGCTATTAAGTCTAAGGCTGAAACCTAAAATTCATTTGTCAAGTTTATTTTAGATTTACCACATCAATCTTATTAGTGGCCAATTAACAAGACGCATTAAGCTTAAGACTTAAAAAGTAAACCTTTAAATTACCCAAACTATAATTTAACCCCTTATAAACCGGTGATGTTGGATTTCATCACAACCCCATATAACTGGCTTAGTTACGACACATTTTTACGGTAGTAAAAAAAACTTAAATAAAATAAAAGACATAAAGTAAAATACTGAAAATTAATACTGAAAATTAAATGACGGAAAGTAAATGGTGAAATTAAATACTGAAAATTAAATACTGAAAAGTAAATGCTGAAAGTAAATTACTGAAAAGTAAATGCTGAAAGTAAATTCTTGAAAGTAATTACTGAAAAGTAAAAACTGAAAATTAAAGAAAGAAAAGTACTGTGCGTAAAAGTAAATTGCGGAAAGTAAAAAAACTGAAAAGTAAAGAAAAGAAAGTGCGAAAGCGGAAATTAATTACTAAAAGCTATAAATAAACAAACAAGATACAATCTTCTTAGTATTCTTAAGGAATTCCTTAGAAGAAAGTATGAATTTACAATGAAATGGCTTGGTATTTATAGGCAAAATTTTACCTCCATCAAATCATCCACCAATCCATTATTAATTGCTCCACTAATTGCTCCACCAAATCCATTATTAATTACTCCATCCAATAATTGCTTATCATGTTTGGTGGTGATTTGATAATTTTTATTATTTATTTATTAATTTATTTTTTTGCTTTGAAATGATTGAAAGTGACTTTAATAATTACACACACACACTTCTGGATGGTTCATCAATTTCGGGCATGAAATATTCATAATTAGAAATTATTTTGTCTTTAAAAGTTGTAGATCTTTGATTCTTCCTTAATCTGGAACTTGAATCAGCTCAATCCGATATCGGAGTAAAATGTTATGCCCAAAATACGACAGATGCGCAAAACTAGAATTCCAAAACTGCACTTCGTTAAAACGCCCTTTCAAGTTTCCAATCTCCAAAATTAATATGTCAAGTCCAATTTTTGCCCTTATTTGACCCATATTTCGTCCTAAATGATTTCATTGTGTCCCAATATTATTTTATCTGCAAAATAAACTAAAACACATCAAAACGTTCATCAAACCCGAGAAACTAAACAAAATATTAAGTAAAAGGGGCGGTAAATATTGATATATTTTCCCTCATCACACACCCCCAAACCTAACATTTTGCTAGTCCTCGAGCAAAACAAAAAAAATAAAATACAAGAAACAATTAAAATTAAACTAAGCCACTTTCGTAGGGATCACTGTTGCATTTAGCATATGCAACAAGCCTTTAAACCCCTAGGTGTCCCTAGTGGACGAGTTATAGTCTCGTGAGGGCTTACAGCAACGATACCCACAAACGTTTTACAAAAGTAAAAAGATAATAAAACTAATGCACACAAAAGCAAAAAGACAAGAGAAAAGAGAATAAAGAAGTTAGTGACTAATCAGGTGAAACTTCTACTCCAAATCAATAGTTGTTTTGTTTCATTCTAAATTACCGAATAAGTAAATTCTCCTGTTATTTTTACCATTCTCTATATACACAGTCGACAAAATATTAATCAACTCATTTTTGCCCACAACATTCATAAGTGCAGTTGATAAGAGAGTAATATTTTTGTCCTAAAGTTCTATCAGATTTCACACCTTTTTGTAGCAATGGAATAATTTTTCTGATTTTTTCTTTGATTTTTCTCTATTTTTATTTATATACAATATCTTCCATCTATGTAGCGAGTGTTAGGTCGGTGGCTCTCAAACCAGTTGGCTTTAGGGCACCATGTGTTAAGACACCCCTACGAACTTAATTACTCAGACTTCAGATATATATATTTTTGCAGCATCTTTGATCCATGTAACGAGCTTTGGGCCAATGACTCCCAAACCAGTTGGTTTTAGGGCACTAGGTGTTAAAACACCCTTACAGACCTAATAACTCGAATCTCAGATGTTTTTTTTTTTACTCCATTGCTTTTTGAGATGCTTCCTTCAATTAAACTAGAGCACTGAATATTACAAACTTTTCAATTTTAGTTCATGTCCGTATATTTCTATGTATGTTGATAATATCTGCTAACTGAACATATGAAGATCTATTTTAGTCAATTTTATGGAGAATTTACAAATTAAATAATTCAAAAGGAAATAAAAAAAAATTAACTTGTTCCGATATAAGTTGAGATACGTATCAGGAGTGGAAACTCCTTACTACGCTATCTCTCACCAATTTCACCATTTTAGTCAAAATAAAAACACAAAAACGCAAAATATTTTTGTAAATAAAGAAAAATTTTCAATTTTTTTTGTATTTTTCGAAAAATTTTGGACTAAAAATAAAAAACACACAAACTAAAAATAAGGTACTGATCAACTAAATCCCTCCCCCATACCTAAATGAGACATTGACAATGTCTTAAAAAGTAGAAGAAGAGTGTAGAAGATAGTACCTGGTTAGCTGAAATTCTACAGGAAATTAAAGCTTAAGATCTAGATTAATCCGAAGCCGCTTACCACGATCGTCCTCAGACCAATTTATCTTTGAAAGGATAAGGTCAATTTGTGGTTCATAGGCTAAGATTTGGTCAATTAGATCCGGAGCAGTTCTGGCAGTGAATAGGAGTTCTTTAAAGTTTTGACACGAACCCATTTCTCCGGGCATCATCAAGAAACACACAAAGAAAATCATAAAATCCATTAACGTAAACAACCCAATTGGTTTCTGGTGTATGTTCAAGTTCGCCCAAGATAGCACTATAAAAATTTCCTCCAATGTACCCAAGCCACCTGGCAAAGCAATAAAAGCATCAGCACGGTTAATCATTTCTACCAGTCGTTCAGACATATCTGGCACAATCAGTTCCTCTCCGTTTGATGGTTCAATAAGATTTGCTTCTGCCAAGGGTTTTGGAATGATTCCCAAAATGTGACTGCCTCCTTCTTGTACGGCTTTTGAAACGATCCCCATAAGTCCAAGATTGCCTCCGCCATATACTAAGTGCATATTCTTTGCAGCTAAGACTCGACCCAATTCTGTGCTGCTTCTACGTATTGTGGTTTAGTACCAACACTACTACCGCAAAAAAACACAGATGTTTTCAACTCGTCTTCTTGAAGTGGCTTCAATGTTTTACTCTAGATGTCTTCAAAAGTGCAATGATGAGTTGAATTTATAAAACCTAAAAAGGTGAGTAATAATAGCACAAGTATCTTCCAAAGGACGATTATTAGTTAACAGTAAAATAAATCGTGATAGTCAAAAAGGTCTGGATCCTGTCGGAGAAAATAAAAGAAAACAACAAAATAATTTACAATTATTAGGAAAAGACAAAGAGATATAATATGTACAAGAAAAGTAGCGGCTTGATTGACTTCTATGCGTCAGGGACAAGCTTCCCATCCGATTTTCTTATATAACTGGCAAACAAGGTCTTTTTGAGTCAGATTCCCAAGACTTAATTGTTGTCTTTCTTTTTGGAATTGTGTATGTAATTTGCGAATGGCTATGTGAACATATCCACTGGGATGCATCTCAAGAGTTGAAGATAAAAATCATCTAAGACTCCTACTCAAGCCATCCCTAATGAATTTAATTTTGTCTTCACGATTATCAGACACCATTCCTAAAGAACGACAACGAGTATTACAAAACATACGAGCACATTTATAACAAACCACATTTTTTTGGCTCTTCTCTTTGCATATGTGCTTCTTCCAAAACCAGGCAGATGTGTGAAATAAAAGAGTTAGAAGACTCACATGCCAATCGGACTCGTGCTTGAATTACCCAACGAAGTTATTAGGAACACCATGGATTGTTAGTAGTCTCATCTGTTCTAAGCGAGCTTTATAGACTTTCATCAGAGAATTTTGAGGGAGAGAAGGAAATTGCTTGTGAAGATTTGCGAGAACTTCTTCTATCTTGAAATGACTAAACCTGCAAAAATTAAACACACAAAAATAAAACACACCAGATCACAATATATACAAAAATTGCATGGGTTGCCTCCATGCTAGCGCTAATTTTAGAGTCGTCAGCCAGACGTGACTACTCGAACGTTTATGCTGGATCTGAAAGTGTGACACTTTCTTTTTGTTGCTCAAATGATTCTCCCAGTAGTGCTTAACACGCTTGTTTTTAACCTTGAAAGTTTTGTTGGAGTCAGAATCATGTATCTCAACGGCTCTGTCTGGTAAAACCTTAGTGATCACAAATGGACCTGACCACCGTGATTTTGGCTTCCATGGGAAGAATTTCACCCTTGATTTGTTTAACAGTACCTTCTGCCCTGGTTCCAGTTGTATGCGCACTAACTTCTCATCTTGGCCTTTTCTTTGTACAATTTGGCATTCTCAAAAGGCTGTATGTGAAATTCCTCCAATTCGTTGAGCTGGTGGAACTTTTTCTCTTTTGTTGCTTGTAGTGTAAGAATTGGCTTTTTCAGTGCACAAGACGCTTTATCTTTAGGCTCCATAGGCAATTGACATGTTATAAGTTTGTCAGTAGAACTTTGCATTGCATTGGAGTTCTGAATGGTAATGTGTATCACATCAAGTCTGAAACATTCATCATTCTTTTCATCATCTGGGAAATTCATGGCATTGAAAACATTAAATGTTACTTCTTGGTCCTGTACCCTCATGGTTAATTCTCCTTTTTGTACATCAATAATGGTTCGAACTGTAGCCAAGAATGGTCTCCCAATGATGATTGGCACGTCTGAGTCTTCCTCCATATCAAGGACAATAAAATCTGCTGGGAAAATGAATTTGTCAACCTTGACCAGCACATCCTCAACTACGCCTCTTGGAAATACGAGCGTTCTATCTGCAAGTTGTAGAGAGACTGAAGTTGGCATTGTTTCTCCAATCTGAAGTTTCCTAAAAATAGAAAAAGGCATCAAGTTAACACTTGCACCTAAATCACATAAAGCCTTACCAAAGTTATGTTCTCCTATGACGCAAGGTACAATGAAACTGCCAGGATCTTTCAACTTTGGGGGAAGTTTCCTCTGAATGATAGCGCTGCATTCTTCTGATAATGCTACTGTCTCGTAATCTCCCAATCTCCGCTTTCGTGAAAGAATGTCTTTCATGAATTTGGCATAGCTGGGCATTTGTTCCAACGCTTCTGCAAATGGAATGTTGATATGCAGCTTTTTGAAGATCTCCAGGAACCGAGAAAACTACTTGTCCAATTTGTTCTTCTGAAGACATTGAGGAAAAGGTGGAGGTGGAATGATCTGTTCTTTTTCTTTTGCTTCTTTTTCCTCCATCTGTTGCTTTGTTTCTTTTGGAACTTCCTCAGCAGTTGTTTTGGCTCCAACATCTTTGTTGATTTCAGTACCACTTTTTAACATGATGGCATGACATTGTTCCTTCCCCATGTTTCTTGGATTTGGCTCTGTGTTGCTAGGAAGGGTATCTGGCGGTCTACAACTCTGAGCATTTGCCAGTTGTCCAATTTGATTCTCCAGTGCTTTAATAGAAGCAGATTGACCTTGAATTAATGCTGCTTGGGATTGAAACATAGCATCATATCTTGTTGTTTGAGATTGAAACATAGTATCATATCTTGCTGCTTGAGAGTCGTGTTTTGCTTCTATCTTTTTCAAGTGGGTCAACACTTCTGTTATTCCTGGTTCATTTGCCTGCTCCTGGCTTTTGTTCTGTTGTTGGAATCCAGGTGGTGGATAGTTCTGCTGTTGGCCTGAATTGTTGCTCCATGATAAATTAGGATGATTCCTCCACCATGGGTTGTAGGTGTTGGAATATGGATTGTTCCTCTGCCTGTTGAAATTGTTGACATAATTTACCGTCTCTTCAAGTTGGTTCGATTCTGGTGTTCCTCCATATGGTGAACTTGTGGATCCAGTGGTAAGATTCTCCATGAATTTGCATATCTGATCTAGCTTGGCGTTGACTGCTGTATTGGCTCCACTTTCATAAATTCCTGCAATTCTTTGGATCATGCTCCTTTTTGTTGGCCACAAGGAATTATTGTTGGCCATTTCTTCAATTAGGTCCCAGGCTTGATCTTCTCCTTTTGCCATTAAAGCTCCTCCAGCAGCAGCATCAATTGTGGTTCTCATTATTCCAGAAAGTCCATTATAGAAGGTTTGGACTTGAAGCCATTTTGGAATTTCATGGTTATGACATTTCCAGAGTAAATCTTTGAATCTTTCCCAAGCTTCGCAGAGGGATTCTGAATCTTGTTGTACAAAGGATGTGATGTCATTCCTCAGCTTTCCGGTTCTGGCTGGTGGAAAGTACTTTGCAAGAAATTTGGTGGCTAAAGTGTTCCAAGTTGTAATAGAACCTGCTGGTAGTGAATGTAGCCAAGCTTTAGCTCTATCTTTCAAGGAGTATGGAAAAATACGCAGTCTCATTACTTCTTCAGCTTCTCGGTTGTAATTGAAAGTGCCGCAAACTTCCAGGAAGTTACTGATGTGGGCATTAGGATCTTCAGTTGCATTCCCCCCGAACTGAACTGACTGCTGAATCATCTGAATGCATGTTTTGATGTCACACGCATTTGCTGGTAAGGGAGGAAGTACAATACATGAAATGAGTCTGTCAACCACCGGAATGGTTCTGTCTCGAATGGGAATTGGTGGTGCAACCTCCAAAGGTTCAGGTTCCATGTTGACTAAAGCTTCTTGGCCTTCTCGCCTTTCCCTTCTCAACTGTCTGATGGTTCTTTCAATTTCTGGGTCAAGCGGTCGAAGTTCAAAGCTTCTGGTTCGTCTCATGAAGTTTTTGAGAACCTGAAACACAAGAAAACAAAAACAATAAGTAAAAAGAAAATTAGATACAAGTAAAAGTATCTAACCTCTAAACTAATAGTGAAAGATAAATAAGTCCCCGGCAACGGCGCCAAAAACTTGACCGGTGCTTACACACGCGTATAACGCAAGCGCACGTATCGTTCAAGTAGTATAAAAATATTGATCACACGAGGACTTAATATCTAATCTATTAATTTTATGAGGTCAAATGATTACTAGTATCTAACAGGTTGTTTGATTGATTTGAAATGGTGACGATTCTAAATTTAAAAACAAGTAAATAAAATTGTTCGAAAGTAGGTTTTAAGAAAATTCAATATTAAAAACTATCTAGGGTTGTGATTTCTTCCAATATCATTTTAAAGATGAAGTGGTTATCTTAAAGTTTGTGTAATAAATCGGTTTAATAACCTGGAACACTAAATTATGCAAAAGCCTCTGTCGATGGTCAGACGCAAATACCCAGTTTAACCCAATTGAACCTTATATCTATGTCAACCAAATAATCTGGATTCATTAAGTTTAAGTTCCAATTATGGCTACCCCCGCCCGACATGTATATGTCTATCCTGTAAGGAAATCTATTAAAGGGTTATCTATCCTCAAGGAAGATCGTGGGCTATTAAGTCTAAGGCTGAAACCTAAAATTCCTTTGTCAAGTTTATTTTAGATTTACCACATCAATCTTATTAGTGGCCAATTAACAAGACGCATTAAACTTAAGACTTAAAAAGTAAACCTTTAAATTACCCAAACTATAATTTAACCCCTTATAAACCGGTGATGTTGGATTTCATCACAACCCCAGATAACTGGCTTAGTTACGACACATATTTACGGGTAGTAAAAAAAACTTAAATAAAATAAAAGACATAAAGTAAAATACTGAAAATTAAATACTGAAAATTAAATGACGGAAAGTAAATGGTGAAATTAAATACTGAAAATTAAATGCTGAAAAGTAAATGCTGAAAGTAAATTAATGAAAAGTAAATGCTGAAAGTAAATTGCTGAAAGTAAATTACTGAAAAGTAAAAACTGAAAATTAAAGAAAGAAAAGTACTGTGCGTAAAAGTAAATTGCGGAAAGTAAAAACTGAAAAGTAAAGAAAAGAAAGTGCGAAAGCGGAAATTAATTACTAAAAGCTATAAATAAACAAACAAGATACAATCTTCTTAGTATTCTTAAGGAATTCCTTAGAAGAAAGTATGAATTTACAAATGAAATGGCTTGGTATTTATAGGCAAAATTTTACCTCCATCAAATCATCCACCAAATCCATTATTAATTGCTCCACTAATTGCTCCACCAAATCCATTATTAATTACTCCAATAATTGCTTATCATGTTTGGTGGTGATTTGATAATTTTTATTATTTATTTATTAATTTATTTTTTTGCTTTGAAAATGATTGAAAGTGACTTTAATAATTACACACAACACACTTCTGGATGGTTCATCAATTTCGGGCATGAAATCTTCATAATTAGAAATTATTTTGTCTTTAAAAGTTGTAGATCTTTGATTCTTCTTTAATCTGGAACTTGAATCAGCTCAATCTGATATTGGAGTAAAAAGTTATGCCCAAAATACGACAGATGCGCAAAACTGGAATTTCCAAAACTGCACTTCGTTAAAACGCCCTTTCAAGTTTCCAATCTCCAAAATTAATATGTGAAGTCTAATTTTTGCCCTTATTTGACCCACTTTTCGCCCTAAATGATTTCATTGTGTCCCAATATTATTTTATCTGCAAAATAAACTAAAACACATCAAAACGTTCATCAAACCCGAGAAACTAAACAAAATATTAAGTAAAAGGGGCGGTAAATATTGATATATTTTCCGCTCATCACAATACATTATCAATGTAAAGGACAATGAATGTCAGTGCGCTCCCACTAACCTTCTTATATACACAAGGATCATCTTCGTTTTGAACGAAATCATATTCTTTTATGATCTCATCAAAACGTTGGTTCCAAGAACTCGATGCTTGCTTTAATCCATAAATGGATCGATTTAAATTACAAACCTTGTTTGCAAGTCTTGGTACGACAAAACCGTCAGGCTGTTACATATAAACATCCTCCAAAAGTCTTCCGTTAAGAAAAGCAGTTTTGACGTCCATCTGCCATATCTCGTAATCGAAATATACAGCAATAGCAAGCATTATGCGAATGGATTTAATCATGGCAACGGGTGAAAAAGTTTCGTCGTAATCGACACCATGTCGTTGATGATACCCTTTCACTATAAGCCTAGCTTTGTACGTTTGTATGTTTCCATCCATGTCGGTCTTCCTCTTGAAGACCCATTTGCATCCAATAGGCTTTACGCCTTCTGGTGCATCAACCGGTGTCCAAACTTGGTCGGTGTACATGGAATCCATTTCGGAATTCATGGCATCTTGCCATAAACCGGAGTCGATACCTTGTATCGCTTCCTCATACGTAGCCGGCTCGTCTTCATCAATAAGATTAATATCCACATGAGGTGAGATCATTAACCCATACCTCTCAGGTTGTTTTCTTACTCTCTCCGACCTACGCGTGTAGGCACTGCATTTTTGCATGTGAGTCCCTATGATGAGTCTCATCTGGAGACACTACCTTTTTAGTTAAGGATATTGCGGGAAACGGTCGTCGGAAGGGAATCGGTGTTTCATTAGATTTTTATTCACTTGTTTAGCTCCAAGCTCGCTCGTTGGACCTCTATTTTAAAGCACCTTTAGCCTAAAAAACCCAGAACCATCTAACCTTGGCCCAAACCCACTCACCAAACCAACACAACACCTAGCTTACCAAGACAAAGCCCACGCCCACGCCCACGCCCACGCCCACGCCCACGCCCACACCCAAATTAAATTAAATATTAACTAAATTAAATATTAATTAAGTCATTTACCAAATTAAATAAGACATAAAATATAATTATACCAAATTAAAATATTGTAACTTCCTAATCCAAAATATTATATACTAAATTAAAGAAATATTATGCCTAATTAAAATCAATCATAACCAATTAAAAATATTGACTTCCTAATCTAACAAATTAAATGCCTAACCAAGCAAATCAAATATTCAACCTTCCTAATTCACCAAATTTTGTCCCCCCCTCAATCCATTGCTTTCCTTCTTTAACACTAAATCAAATCCCTTCCTTGTGAGACAAGGAGAAGCCCTAGCCATTCTATATATAAACAAAGCCAAACCAAGACTCTCCCCCTCTCTGAATTCACGCCCAACTCTCTCTAATCTCTTACAATTCACGGCAATAACACCATAACAAGTAAAGAATAATTCTCTTCATCTCCTCCACTCACCAAGCCGAAACCAGCCGCATACAGCAGCAAAACGGAGGTCAAACAGCGACCAAAATAGCAAAATAGTGAGCTAAGACGTTAAACCAGTGAACCGGAGAAGTTGAGGAGCTTTACCCTTCCGATCTCCGTGAAACGCAAGTCCGAAAGTCGGCAAGAAAGGTTAGACCTGAGGGTATTTTCCACATTCATTTTCTGTTTTATTTTTATTATTTATTGAGTATTGTTCGCATGATTATTATGTTAAAATGCATGTTGTGGCCCTTGAGTAGATAAATATGCATGCATTACGAAATATTGTATGTTGTGGCCTTGGAATAAAATGAAAGATGTGTCAACTCTCGCGGTATATCGGATGGAAACACGGACATAAATTTCATAGCCGATTCCGAATGGACGGTAGTATGATCTGTACTCGAGATACAACTCCACGTACCGCTTCAGTAAACGGCACATTATTTTGTTTTATGTTGCTTTCATTTACTTGTTATTTGTCATTTAAATTCCGCACGTTATTTATTTATGCATGATGTGATCGAGCGCATGGGCTTAGTAAGTCGAATTAAAGGTCCCCTATTTTGAGGGGTTAAAATCCTTTATCACGATGCTTTGCCTCGCCGATTGATGTATATTCGGTTGAATGTAAGATGTGTTCAATCGGGTATACGAAGCCGATATTATGGTCTTTATTTGTTATATGCATTGTATTATGTGCGCATGGGCTTAATAAGTGGGATTAAAGGTCCTCTATATCGAGGGGTTAAAAACATTTACCACGATGTTTTGCCGCGCTTCTTGCCATGGCATTTATCTTTTAGCACATCATTGCTCTGTTCACGCATGTATTATGAAATCCCATATAGTCATCCTTATCTTTGTACGCATCGTAATGAAAAGCACATTTATTCCATTGGTTGCATCATTTACCTTAGTCTTGGCTTAACGTGTTACAATCCATATATCCATGTTATGATAGCATTTGAGTATTATTTCTTGTGGTATATCGGATGGAAACCCATACATAAATTCCGTAGCCGATTCCGAATGGACGGTAGTGCGGTCTGTAATTGGGATACAATTCCACGTACCACTTGGAAAAGTGCTCACATGTGTGTTTGTGTCCATATTAGTTATCTTCTTTTGCACCACGTCATAGCATGCTTACTTTAATGCCTAATTGCATCCTTAATTGTCTTTTTGCATTATGTACTTAGTTGACACTTTTATTTACGCATTGACATGTAAATGGCTATTTGTTTATGCTTCCGCACGTATAAGTATGATATGTCTATGAAATCATATGTTCGCCATTATTTGATTCGCTTTTATGTATGCTTGCGTGGTTAGTGTGTGCTTGTGTTTCCATGAATACAATATGCCAATGAAGTTGTATGTTCGTTGCTACTTTGACGTACTTTCAAGCATGGAATCTTAGATGTAAGATATATGCAAATTTAGGTGTAAGTTTTATTCTTGCGCATATGAATTTAGAAGCATGATACTCTTGGAATTAAGAATTACTTCAGCTTGATTAAATTATTACACAAATCCTTTCATTACAAGTGACATAATTAAGAGACCATTCCGAACCCGACGGTTTGAGGTCTTCCCTTGCGAGGGGTGAGTGCGGCCTTAAATCTCATTTTCCCGGTTCACACCGGGTGGCGACTCCATTATTCTCCGGTTTAGTCTCCCGTGGCTACTCCGTACTCCCGACTAGGCCGCAAGCCTAGAACAGCATGCGTCATCCAGTTTCTGATTCCCACAGTCTGGCGACTCCACTGGGGATAGAGAATCGGCCCCGAAATATTGTCTTGTAATGTTTGGATTTATGTTCTAATTGACCGTGTCTATAGTGGATAAAATGGGGGTTTAATCAAAGGCATTTTGAGGCTAGGTAATGGTTTGGTGTCTTCCTTCATTCACTACCTTTCTAGAAGGAAAAGCTGTGAAGGCACCTATATAGCCATCTACCCGTAGCCTATTGTGATGGACTAATTTGGAGGACTCGTTGTTTATTCCTGTCACCAAGCGATAAGAGCCTAAGAGGCTAGGGTACTTAAGAGAGCCTCGCTCCACCCTCCCTCTGGGGAATCTACAACGGGAAATCCATTTGACAGTCAGTCACACACCATAGCTCATGGCACGTACCTTAGTGTATAAAAAAGGGTGCGCTCACTTGGTCCCTCGAACCCTTGATTGGGGAGACCTAGTTGTGGGCCATCCTTCGCCAGTGAGAGCCTTTGTCTACACTCTTGCGAACCCACCCATAGACCGGGGTTGTATGGTTAAAGTAACAATTATTTCCTTGAGTATGTGCTTGTGGACCATCCTCATTTGGATGCAGTTGGACTATTGTCAGAAATGCGAACTTGCTAGGGCCATTTAAACTGGGGAAAGTTCGTACCTTATGACCATTAGGCCCAAATCTTCTGAAATGTTGATGGGCCATTCTGTAGAAATCATTGTTTTATGTTTGCATTATCTTTCTTTTATGCTTGTGTTTGGGAACATCGTCGTTTGGATCCACTTGGACCATTTGTCATGGGATATGGGCTTGTTGGGCCATTTAAACTGGGACAAGAACGTATTTTATGATAATTGGGCCAAAGGCTTCTAAGTGATTGATGGGCCACTTTGTGCTTGTGTTCGGAACATTACCATTTGGAATTAGTTGGGCTCATTGCCATGAGATGTGAACTCGTTGGGCCATTTAAACTGGGACGAGTTCACTCATATGACAGTTAGCCTAAAAGCTTCTAAAATGATAACGGGCCGATTTGTTTGAAAATTTTAGTTGATTTCGTATGTTATATATGTTACATGCATCTCATGCACCTCATACATACATATATCATGTTAACACCTTATATGTCTCAAAAAGACATCATAGATGCCGTTTGGGTTAGAGAAGAGACAAGACTCACTAAAAAAACAGTAACAGGCATGAGTCAATCCGGTAACGAGGTATCCCGTATGGATCAGTTAGAGAACAGTTTCGCCAAGATTACCGAACAGTTGCAAGCCTTGACTACCGCCATGGAAAATATGGTTGTACCTCGTGCTGGGGGAAATTCTGAGAATGTGAGGCGCGAGGAGCCTCTGAATGGGTTGGGGGATGATATCCCCACTTTTGATGATGACATGGTAGAGTATGCAACAGGCAGAGTGATTGGGTCTCAGGTAGAATTTCAGAAGCTCCGGGATCAGGTTGAAACAGTTACCCGCAAAATGAGGGGTAAACATGAAGAGTTGTTAGATTATGAGGCAATGACCTTCGGAGAACAGCTGCCAGCTCAGTTTAAAATGCCCGACATGGCCAAGTTTAATGGGAATGGAGACCCGAGAGTCCATCTGCAGCAATATGTCTCAGTCATGAGTTCAGTGGGCCTATCACAGCACCAGGTCCAAAAGATGTTTGTGATGTCACTCGAGGGGGCACCTGTGGTTTGGTATCATAGCCTTGAGAAGAAGGTTAATGAAGATTGGAGAGAACTAGCTGATGCTTTTCTGAAGCAATATGTTACAGACTTAGAGATTGACTTGTCACTCCGTGATTTGGAGAACACTAAATAGAAGCCAGAGGAAAGTTTCAAAGAGTATGTGGATCGCTGGAGAAGCCAGCTTTTGAAAATGCGGACTCGGCCTTCAGAGAAAGACCAAATTAAGATGATTATCAAGGGCACCAAGCCCTCTATTTATGGTAAGGTGAGGAGGATGACCTCCATGATTACTGATTTTCGACAGTTGAGAGAGACTGTTATGGATATTGAAGAAATGGAGGTTGAAAACAGAAAGTTTTATGGCCAGAATAGAAGAACTTTTGGGGGGCATTCTGAGACTAAACCCGTTACTGCCGAGGTTGCTGCCATCAAGAACCGGCATTTCTCTAACCTGGGGAAGCCATTATCTAAGGTGCTTGAGAAGTTAAAGGGACAAGGACTCCTAAAACCCTTAGAGCCTAAACCACTTCCAGATCCTATACCACCCAACCTTGACCTAAGCTTGTATTGTCACTTCCATCATAGGAGAGGCCACGAAACTGACAACTGCACCCGCCTTAGGCATGAAATCCAAAACCTCATCGATGCTCACAAAATACCCGACCCAGAGAAAGAACAACCCAACACATATTGGAACCCCATACCAAATTACCACTCCGTTCCACCACCCACCTTCATTATCAACTTGGATTGCCCGAAACTTTTGTCCTCCAAACCCTTAACCACCAAGCTTCTTACATGGAGATAGGGGATGACAGTGAAGAACCGTAGGTCAGGAAAGAAGGCAATGTTGCGAATGATGAAGTTGTTCCTCCTAGTTTATTTGATTCTGCATTTTTAATATAGATATTGATTTGGTCTACTTGTTCGAACCATTTCTTAAATGATAAGAAAGACGTTCATTTCTTTTACTTGCCTGAGTCTCTCCCTCCAACCTGCAACAAGTATATTTGAGAAAAGCATTCAACCTTGGTACTATGAAATTCAGTGATGTTTAGAACACGGGGAATCTTCGGAAGCAACAATAGTACAGTCAGTTTCAGAAATGAATCAGTATCAGTTTGGGGGCGAGGCCCACATTATCAGCATCAGTTTATGGGCTTAGGCCCACATCAGCATCAGTTTGGGGATGAGTCCCAGGGCCGAGGCCCACATCAGTATCAGCTTAGGGCCAAGGCCCACATCAGTTTCAGTTTTGGGGATGAGTCCCAGGGCCGAGGCCCACATCAGTTACAGTTTGGGGATGAGTCCCAGGGCCGAGGCCCACATCAGTATCAGCTTGGGGCGAGGCCCATATCAGCATCAGTTTAGGGCCGAGGCCCACATCAATATCAGTTTAGGGCTGAGGCCCACATCAATATCAGTTTAGGGCCGAGGCCCACATCAATATCAGCTTGGGGCGAGGCCCACATCAGTATCAGCATTAGTTTAGGGCCGATGCCCACATCAGTATCAGCTTGGGGCGAGGCCCACATCAGCATCAGTTTAGGGCTGAGGCCCACATCAATATCAGCTTGGGGGCGAGGCCCACATCAGTATCAGCATCAGTTTAGGGGCTGAGGCCCACATCAATTTCAGTTTAGGGACGAGTCCCAAGGGCGGGCCCACATCAGCATCAGTTTGGCCGAGTATGGCACTCCGAAAGTGGAGCATGGTTCGAAAATGGACTACTATCACATCTCGCTGAAAATGGCACTGCGAAAGTGGAACATGGTTCGAAAATGGACTACTTTCACATCTCGCCGAAAGTGGCACTCCAAAAATGGAGCACGGTTCGGAAATGGACCAATGAAGGCCTAACCCATCGGAATATGATACATATCCATGCATACATGCATACATATCACATACATGCAATGTTTGTTTTGTGTTCGCAGGTTTGTAGCGGCAAAGACCATCTCATCAAATAACGGTTAAAAAATGAGCCACATTCTCGCACAGCACGGTTCGGAAATGGACCGCTACCACAACAGATGCCGAAAATGGCGCCCCAAAATGGAGCACACATAGCAGACGCCGAAAATGGCACTCCAAAATGGAGCACCCAAAACAGATGCCGAAAATGGCGTTCCAAAATGGAGCACACACAGCAAAGACCGAAAATGGCGTTCCAAAGTGGAGCAAACACAACAAATGCCGAAAATGGCGTTCCAAAATGGAGCACACACAGCAAAGGCCGAAAATGGCGTTCCAAAATAGAGCACACACAGCAAATGCCGGAAATGGCGTTCCAAAATAGAGCGCACACACACAACAGATGCCGAAAATGGATGCCGAAAATGGCGCTCCAAAATGGAGCACACACACAAAAGATGCCAAAAATGCGCTCTAAAAATGGAACACACGGTTCGAGAATGAACCAGGGGTCGCAGCACCTCACCACCAAATCAACTCAACCCAACACATGGTAAGTCAAGTGGCAGCTGGCGAGCCATGTAAGTGAAAATGAATTGCATAACTTTGATAGGATTGTCACTGTTACACATTACACAAGTCCCATCAAAGTGGGGGCAACTGTAGGCACTGCATTTTGCATGTGAGTCCCTATGATGAGTCTCATCTGGAGACATTACCTTTTTAGTTAAGGATATTGCGGGAAACGGTCGTCGGAAGGGAATCGGTGTTCATTAGATTTTTATTCACTTGTTTAGCTCCAAGCTCGCTCGTTGGACATCCGTTTTAAAGCACCTTTAGCCTAATAAACCCATAACCATCTAACCTTGGCCCAAACCCACTCACCAAACCAACACAACACCTAGCTTACCAAAACAAAGCCCACGCCCACACCCAAATTAAATAAATATTAATTAAATAAATATTAATTAAGTCATTTACCAAATTAAATAAGACATAAAATATAATATACCAAATTAAAATATTGTAACTTCCTAATCCAAAATATTATATACTAAATTAAAGAAATATTATGCCTAATTAAAATCAATCATAACCAATTAAAAATATTGACTTCCTAATCTAACAATTAAATGCCTAACCAAGCAAATCAAATATTCAACCTTCCTAATTCACCAAATTTTGTCCCCCCCTCAATCCATTGCTTTCCTTCTTTAACACAAACAAATCCCTTCCTTGTGAGACAAGGAGAAGCCCTAGCCATTCTATATATAAACAAAGCCAAACCAAGCCTCTCCCCCTCTCTGAATTCACGCCCAACTCTCTCTAATCTATTACAATTCACGGCAATAGCACCATAACAAGTAAAGAATAATTCTCTTCATCTCCTCCACTCACCAAGCCGAAACCAGCCCCATACAGCAGCAAAACGGAGGTCAAACAGCGACCAAAACAGCAAAATAGTGAGCTAAGACGTTAAAAACCAGTGAACCAGAGAAGTTGAGGAGCTTTACCCTTCCGATCTCCGTGAAACGCAAGTCCGAAAGTCGGCAAGAAAGGTTAGACCTGAGGGTATTTTCCACATTCATTTTCTGTTTTATTTTTATTATTTATTGAGTATTGTTCGCATGATTATTATGTTAAAATGCATGTTGTGGCCCTTGAGTAGATAAATATGCATGTATTACGAAATTTGTATGTTGTGGCCTTGGAATAAAATGAAAGATGTGTCAACTCTCGCGGTATATCGGATGGAAACCCGGACATAAATTTCATAGCCGATTCCGAATGGACGGTAGTATGATCTGTACTCGGGATACAACTCCATGTACCGCTTCAGTAAACGACACATTCTTTTGTTTTATGTTGCTTTCATTTACTTGTTATTTGTCATTTAAATTCCGCACGTTATTTATTTATGCATGATGTGATCGAGCGCATGGGCTTAGTAAGTCGAATTAAAGGTCCCCTATTTTGAGGGGTTAAAATCCTTTATCACGATGCTTTGCCGTGCCGATTGATGTATATTCGGTTGAATGTAAGATGTGTTCAATCGGGTATACGAAGCCGATATTATGGTCTTTATTTTTTATATGCATTGTATTATGTGTGCATGGGCTTAATAAGTAGGATTAAAGGTCCTCTATATCGAGGGGTTAAAAACCTTTACCACGATGTTTTGCCGCGCTTCTTGCCATGGCATTTATCTTTTAGCACATCATTGCTCTGTTCACGCATGTATTATGAAATCCCATAGAGTCATCCTTATCTTTGTACGCATCGTAATGAAAAGCACATTTATTCCATTGGTTGCATCATTTACCTTAGTCTTGGCTTAACGTGTTACAATCCATATATCAATGTTATGATAGCATTTGAGTATTATTTCTTGTGGTATATCGGATGGAAACCCAGACATAAATTCTGTATAGCCGATTCCGAATGGACGGTAGTGCGGTCTGTACTTGGGATACAATTCCACGTACCACTTGGAAAAGTGCTCACATGTGTGTTTGTGTCCATATTAGTTATCTTTTTTGCACCACGTCATAGCATGCTTACTTTAATGCCTAATTGCATCCCTTAATTGTCTTTTTGCATTATGTACTTAGTTGACTCTTTTATTTACGCATGGACATGTAAATGGCTATTTTTTTATACTTCCGCACGTATAAGTATGATATGTCTATGAAATCATATGTTCGCCATTATTTGATTCGCTTTTATGTATCCTTGCGTGGTTAGTGTGTGCTTGTGTTTCCATGAATACAATATGCCAATGAAGTTGTATGTTAGTTGCTACTTTGACGTACTTTCAAGCATGCAATCTTAGATGTAAGCTATATGCAAATTTAGGTGTAAGTTTTATTCTTGCGCATATGAACTTAGAAGCATGATACTCTTGGAAATAAGTATTACTTAAGCTTGATTAAATTATTACACAAATCCTTTCATTACAAGTGACATAAGTAAGAGACCATTCCGAACCCAACGGTTTGAGGTCTTCCCTTGCGAGGGGTGATTGCGGCCTTAAATCTCATTTTCCCGGTGCACACCGGGTGGCGACTCCATTATTCTCCGGTTTAGTCTCCCGTGGCTACTCCGTACTCCCGACTAGGCCACAAGCCTAGAACAACATGCGTCGTCCAGTTTCTGTGTCCCACAACGCGGTCCTTGTGTATTCGAAGATTGTGGTACAGTCTCATCCCTGATGGACTGTTCATGTTCCGTTAAGGATTCTGTGCCAGGAACAGTATCACTCCGATTTTCATCGAGTTCTACTTTCCTCCCACTTATCACTGCATTTAGGAATTCATTCTCAAGGAAAACCGCATGTAGAGCAACAAATACTTTGTTCTCTTTGGGTGATAGAAGTAATATCCTTTGGTTTCCCTAGGATATCCTACAAATATGCATTTATTCCGATTTGGGTCTAGTTTTGTTACTTTCCAAACGTTTGACGTATGCCCAGCAACCCAAAATCTTCAGGAATGAGAAACCCGGTTTCTTTCTGTCCATATTTCATATGGAGTCTGTTGAACAGACTTTGACAGAATCTTATTCAAAATAAGTATTGCACTGTTTAATGCATATCCCCAGAAGGAAATAGGTAGCTCTGTGCGACTCATCATAGACCTCACCATGTCTAACAAAGTTCGGTTTCTCCGTTCTGACACACCGTTTAATTGCGGTGTTCCGGGAGGAGTCCACTGTGAAAGAATACCATATTCTTTCAAGTAATCAAGAAACTCATTGCTTAAGTATTCGCCACCACGGTTCGACCGTAATGTCTTAATACTTTTGCCGGTCTGTTTTTCTACTTCGTGTCGAAACTCTCTGAATTTCTCAAAAGTTTCCGACTTGTGTCTCATAAGATACACATAACCATAATGCGATGCATCATCCGTAAATGTTACGAAGTATTTATATCCACCTCTAGCCTGGCTAGTCATGGGCCCACACAAACGTCACTATGAACAAAGGGCTAACAGTTCGGTGGCACGTACACCTTTACCGTTAAAAGGTGATTTAGGCATCTTGCCTAATAAACAAGATTCACAGACGTCATATGAATTTGGATCAAATCCGTCAAAGTACCCACTCTTCGAAAGTGTGGATATACGTGTCTTTTTTGTGTCCCAGACGACAATGCCACATATAAGTTTCATCTTTGTTACTTACTTTAAGCATTTTTTTATTACATATATGTTTGAGATTGATTTTATTCAAAATATAAAGACCATTATTTGCATCACTGTGCAAATTTCAATATCATTTTTATACATAAAACACCCGGTGTTTTTCTAATACAAAAGTATACCTACATTGGGTTAACATAGATACAAAAATTATATTCCTAGTCAAATTAGGTACAAAATAACAGTTTACAAGTTCAAGTACATGCCCCGAGGGCAGTTCCAAAAAATAAGTGCCCACGCCAAAACGGCAACTCGAGTCTCATTTCCAACACGAAGGTCAATCTCTCCTGAGGCCAGTCTCCTGCTAATCCGCAGATCTTGCACATCAGTACATATGTGAGTACCACAACCAGAATCAAAATTCCAATTTTTAAAAACTAGAAGTAGACATGTTTATTTCTATAACAAACATACCTGAAACCGGTGTCTTGCCCGCTTTAATTTCCTTCATGTGTGCCTTGTACTCGCGGCAGTCACGCTTCCAGTGACCCCGTTTCCTGCACTGCAAGCATACATCTTGGGATTTGTCCTTGGGTTTCTCAAAACCCTTTGACGATTTGGCCTTGCCCTTCTTCTTATGCTTATTCTTCTTAACACCTCCAATCGCCTTGGGCCAAGCCCTCGGAGTCTGAGATGTTGAAGCATAGTGCGCCTCATGCTTCTTGCCCTTAAGGAGCTCATCTGTCCGAGCTGCTCAATGTCAGCAATCATCTCTGAGACATGATGCTCAACAGACGTACTCCGACATTCGAGCGCAGAAGAACTTCTTCTGTAACTCGTATATTGCGATTTAATGTTAGATCGGTGGAGATCGTGCAACTTCGCAATCATCTCATAGGGATCCAACCCCTTATTTTGACGACGAAATTGCGGAGTCATAGCGGCAAGCATTATCAATTGAGCAGTTGCATTATCATCGCTATGAGTCTTCCAAAGCTCTAGCTCAAGCAACTGATCTGGTCGGGGCTTAGGTGTTGGTTTTATTCTAGGTCCCAAGATCATCATACAAGCATGAATAATAAGTGTGAATACATCAAAGGAGATAGCGGAATACTCACATCGATCGGTTGTGACGATTTGAAGAAGAACAAAGTGATTTTCTCCTTCAAAGTGGCGCCAATAGCAGTGCAGTCCACTGCTCACTGTTTTCAGTTTTGGTCCATGAATTTGAGCCTCGAACTTGCGTCAAACGATTCCCGGCTCGTGGGTGAGTTTCCCTAACACCTTCGTATACTCTTAGGAGTGTGCTAGCACTTGGATTTTGCCACAAAACCCTCAAAAATGCATCATCATTTTCGGCCAACCTTGGGCAGTTCACTGCCTTGGGCGTGAACTTGAGAGTGGAAAGAGAGATGGAGAAATGGTTTTAGGTTAAGGAAAAAGGTGTCAAACATTTCACTTATATATTTTCCAAAAATACTAAAGCATTTACCATTTATTTTATGCTTTCAAAAACAATAAAACAAATGTAATAATGTTTATTTAATCCTTTTACCCTTGGTAAAAGGTGAAAAGGAAAAGGCTTTCACTTTTCCAAAAAGTTAAAAGTCTTTTCCCCCCAAAATTTCCCTCCAAATCTTAAAGGTCAAAGTCAATGAGTCAAAGTTACTTTTCCAAAAAGTGATTTGACTTTTATGACTTGCGATGTGATTTGCGATGCGACTTGCGGCACGTGATTCAAAATCGACGTAACTTCGCAAACACATTCCGAGCTCGGTTTCGATAATTCTAAATTAACGATTTTTCCGATGCCTCGTTAATAAATCCAATTTACTAATCACGTCGCTCGAGAATTAATTCTAAATTAATTCAAGCGCCCGAATCAAAATATAATTTTAATTCCTAATCGAAATCCAATTTCGTTTAATATATCGAATATATATTATTTATCGATTAATTCCAATTAATCGTTCTCTCTCTTAATTTGATATTTTATCCTAGATAAATATCTCCGCAATTAATCCCAGATTAATTTTCTCTCTCTCTTCTAATTAATCCCAGATTAATATATAATGCGAGTCATACGTCATCGGTGTATCATTGGGAAGCGACCCATGAGATCTCCGGATATGTTGGCAGTAAATTCGGTCGTCGGACTATCCGAACACGTAAGTACCAAGTATTACGTTTTACCGATTTACAAGACAAGGTTGGCCTCTAGCAAAGCGCCATGCCTACCCAATTCTCCGGAAATCCTTATAGGAATATGTGATCTATATCAGGCGTAGTATACGTAGTATTGCGTATTTCGATCCAGTATCGGATGATCACGTGCTAGGCCTGGGGCTGGATATGTGTCTGCCCCGTACGAAGCACATGTCGGATGTCTGGTAACTAGTCTCTATAATCGGATATACATGACCGAGTCATAATTCCCGATAGCCGCGCAGCATATAAGAGCACTAATACCGTATCCTACGTGACCATCATCTCCATATGACTGAAGTGACACTTCCGTCTTGACATCACACCCAATACACTACGATTCTCAATATACCCAGCATCGGCGTACACAGAACCTGTTAAAGCCCTGGATGACCTCAACTAAAGTATATTGATTGTCGCAAGTATTAGCGGTGCAAGTCTCAGGTTAAGACCAAATACACCTACCTTGATTGCAGACTCCCACAGACACAAAGTCGTACTACCAATGGGATTCTGCGGTGGTCTAATCCAGAGCAAAGCTGTTTCCCGTACCATCGGTGAAACACAACCTCCTATCACACTTGCCTGAGTATCATATACCCAGATATACGAGAACTATGCCGTTATGTCTCACATAACACGCACAAGTGTAATACTAGTCTTTTACGTATCTATCGATGTCCAATCTCGACAATGCTCTGACTAGGGATGTTTAATGATTTATCCTTCATTGATTGATACTGTCTCATATCATTCTCAATCTAGGAACAAATCATAAGGACCTCCTATCATTTATATATCTAAGGTGATCTAATCACAAATGATAAGAGTGCAATCTCTTTTGTCACACAGTTAATTTACAACAACACTATGATATGTACAATTGTGACGCTATGGGTCATAACTGTCCAACATTAGTCCCAAGAGGTCGCTCTATAGTATAGAGTGACTTCTCGGATCCCAGAACAATTCTGAGATTCATATCCCAGTCTTGAAAGTTTCTGCCATTAAAGACGTTGTCGCCCATGACAATATCCCTAATCCTTAACTTTCCAGTCATCTTAACCGCAATAGTCCAACTATTCGATTAACGATGTTTGGGTACAGTCTAACTGTTACAAGAAAAATAATAATATATTAGTCCAACTAATAAAATAATTGACGAAAATATTTGAAAGCGCGTAAAGCTAAGTATTTGAACAAAATTGCAAATTCAATACTAGCCTCCCACTATTTTTCTGCGAGCCTCTAACCCTCTGTTGAGTACTCGGGAAACCTAGTTTCCTAGTGGGCTAGGATCCCGTAAATAAAACAAAACTTTGACTTTGGCCAACAAGCTGTATGATATTTAACTAGGTAGATCTCTAAGATCAATTGGATCTCATCCAATTCCTAGATCCGGTAGGTGGACCTCCAAGTCCGAAATATATATACAATATATATGCCAATATATCCAATATATTTTCCTAACCTTTTTCCTCTGAATCAGCTAAGCCTTGGCTTTGGCACAACAAGCTTAATGATTACAGTTAAGCGGAACTCATTGACTTTGGAAAGCTTCGTAATCGATGTCGATGGACAAGAAGTGATCTTGACTTTGGCCAACAAATCACAACTTGGACAAGACACCGATATGGAACAAAGCCTTCATGATTCAAACACATCCGCGATGAACAAAGGTCTTGACTTTGGTCAACAAACCAGTGCCAATCTTGGATCTTGAGTAAGAATCACTCAATGGAAGGAAAAACGCTTAATATTTGTTAACGGTTTTTTCGCGTAAATTGGCAACCAATTTATTATCTTTGTTAAGGTCTCATCATACACCCTTAATCATGCATTCTAAAAACATAATAAGGCTCGGAAATAAAATAATAATGATATGCGGATGGATATCGCACAAATTGTTCCTAGAACAAATCACTCCATTTCCTCTCCCCGGCTAGCACTATTCTTACTTCTACCCAATTACATAATACAATAATAGAAACCTCATTAACATTGAGGGGAATTAGGTGAGAAGAGAATACAAAGAATCAAGAGAGATAAGGCTGGACACTCAGGTCCAATTTAATAAATTCTAAATTTACAACAATTTCCAAAATTGCCTTTCCCTTCTAATATCCATCCGATATACATTATTCATTCAACACATCCATATATTCATTCATAGCATGTTATTCAATCAATCTAATCCAATTAATTAATCTTTAAACTAAGTGATCATCCAATGTTCAAATAACGATTTGATTTGCTCGAGTCCAACTCGTTTGAGAATAAGTACTCGAAGTATGAATTCTTGAATTATATCGAACTACAATATTAAATCCAGTTTAATTTTATTCAATACTAATTCTTTATTTAATTCCAATTAAATAATTACACTTTATTAATGAGCCTTTGCGACTTAGATTCCAAATCTAATCATTATGGGTCTCAAAGCCCAATTAACATCCAATGTCAATTTAATTAAAGTCCAATGGGCTTTCAATTAATTTATAAGGCATGAAATTTGGCAACCAAAGCCCAATAAGGAATCACCATTTGCCAAAAATCAATTTAGGCCCATTAGGCCCAATTAAAATTTTAAAGGCCCATTTTATTATATTTGGACTTTATGGAAATGGTTTTAGGCCCAATTGGATCCAACCAATTATCCTAAACGAAACTTGGCCCAACCAAACCCATTAAGCCCAAATACAACATTTTAAGCCTAATTCCAAATTTAGCCCAACTAATTAAATTCCAATATTCCAATATCATAATGGTATCAGAGTGGTTATTTAGCATGAAATTGAATTAGGGTAAAATTGGGTAAAATTGATTTGAGCATGATTTGATAAAATTGATTGATTGAGTATGCTTGAATGATGATAACTTAGAGTTATGCATGATCAATTTGATGAAAATTGAATTGGATTATTTTTTCCCCAAAAATTTGGCTTGGCCGAATGTGAGTATAGCCCTAAAGCCATGGTATTTTTTGTTCTTTTGATTATTGGATGAGTTTTAAGACTTGGGATAAATTGATTAATGATTTAATTGGATTGAAATCGAAATCGATTTATAAAACCCTAATTGTCGAGACATCAAAAGCATGAATGAGATGATTTTTTGATTCAATAATGTTAGACATGTGTTGATGATGAAACATGATTAATTATGTAAATTGATATTTTGGAAATGTTATTTGACTAATTAATTATGGCTAATGCACTTTAGTTAATTGAATTATGATATTTGGAATATTGGAATTTAATTAGTTGGGCTAAATTTGGAATTGGGCTTAAAATGTTGTATTTGGGCTTAATAGGTTTGGTTGGGCCAAGTTTGGTTTAGGATAATTGGTTGGATCCAATTGGGCCTAAAACCATTTCCATAAAGTCCAAATATAATAAAATGGGCCTTTAAAATTTTAATTGGGCCTAATGGGCCTAAATTGATTTTTGGCAGATGGTGATTCCTTATTGGGCTTTGGTTGCCAAATTCCATGCCTTGTAAATTAATTGAAAGCCCATTGGACTTTAATTAAATTGACATTGGATGTTAATTGGGCTTTGAGACCCATAATGATTAGATTTAGAATCTAAGTCGCAAAGGCTCATTAATAAAGTGTAATTATTAATTTGGAATTAAATAAAGAATTAGTATTGAATACAATAAATTGGATTGATATTATAGATTAATATAATTCAAGAATTCGTACTTTGAGTGCTTATTCTTAAAACGAGTCGGACTCGCGCAAATCAAATCGTTGTTTGAACATTGGATGGTCATTAATTTCAGATTAATTAATTGGATTAGATTGATTGATAACATGCTTTGTGTCAATACATGGATGTGATGTATGATAATGTATATCGGATGGATATTAGATGGGTGAGGGCAATTTTGGAAATTGTTGTAATAAATTTAGAATTTATTAAATTGGACCTGCGTGTCCAGCATATTACCTATTGACTCTTTGTATTTATATTCTCACCTATTCCCCTCAATGTAAATGAGCTTTCTTTACAAGTGTTATGTAATTGGGTAGAAGTAAGATTTGTGCTAGCGGGAGAGAGGAAATGGAGATATTTGTTATAGGAACAAAATGTTTTAAATATTCAACCACATATCATTATTAATTTATTTATCGCGCTTATTATGCTTTTAGAATGCATGCTTAAGGGTGTATGATGAGACCTAATCAAAGATAATTAATTGGTTGCCAATTACGCGAAAAACCCTCAACATATATTAAACGTTTTTCCTTCCATTAAATGATTCATTCTCAAGATTCAAGATTGACACTGGTTTGTTGGCCAAAGCCAAGACCTTTGTCCAGCGCGGATGTGTTTGAATCATGAAGGCTTTGTTCCATATCGCATGTCTTGTCCAAGTTGTGATTTGTTGGCCAAAGTCAAGATCACTTCTTGTCCATCGACATCGATTACGAAGCTTTCCAAGGTCAATGGGTCCCGCTTAACTGGAATCATTAAGTTTGTTGTGCCAAAGCCAAGACTTAGTTGATTCAGAGGAAAAAGGTTAGAGAATATTCAGATATATTGGCATATATTAGATATATGTTTCGGATTTGGATGTCCACCTACTGGATCTAGGAATTGGATGAGATCCAATTGATCTTAGAGATCTACCTAGTTAAATATCATACAGCTTGTTGGCCAAAGTCAAGGTTGTGTGTTATTTAACGGGATCCTAGCCCACTAGGAAACTAGGTTTCCCGAGTACTCAACAGAGGGTTAGAGGCTCGCTGAAAAATAGTGGGAGGAAAGTATTAAATTTGCAATTTCGTTTAGATACTTGCCAATACGCGCTCATTTCAATTTTTTGTCATTAATTAAATATATATTAGTTGGACTAATATTTAATTGTTGTTTTAATTAACAGTTGGACTGTATTCAAACTACTTCAAATTATAGTTGATTATATAATTGGATTTAAGTAATCAATATATATTTGAATTTAACCAATCAAATTATAGTTGATTATATAGTTAGACTATAGTAATCATTATATTTAATAGTACCCGAAATCGTTGATTGGATAGTTCGACTATAGCAATCAAATAAATGAAAGATCACTAAAGCCAAGAATCGTCATTATAAGATAAATAAATACCTAATGGAGTTTTCTTAATGCCAGTCAAGAATCTCGAGATATGAGCTAATTCACGTCAATTCTTACCGCACAAGAAACTATTCTCTCTAGATAATTATATCCTAAAACATATATCTATTTAGATTACCTATCGTGACTTAGCAACTAAGTCACTAACCATCTTGATTTTCAAGAAAAACGGAACAACAATTCTCGATAGTTCAGACTAATCTAACAATATCCAAGTCTACTTACTTTCTAGAACCTATTTTAGAAAATCACAACCATAAGTGAAGTCAGAAAACATATTCAAATAATATGCATGCAGTGGATTAGAAGTTTAAATTCTATCATCAATATAGAATAAAGGAAAACAAAAGCAGCAATTTTTATAATAGTACACACTGCTTTAGTTATGGATTTTCAACCCAGTAGTGTCTCCCACTACTTTACGTAATACCGTAATCCCCAACGAAAATGGGAATTCAGTAATTAAATCAAATTCCATAGTGAGAAGTGGACCCCATGAATATATTTTGACTCACAGCTTTGACACGATCCCGCCTACGTATATTCATTAGGTAGAAAACTCATTGTCAATTACACTCACTGTGACTCATAGTTTTGGTCATGACCGTTTCTCGTTATGACAGCTTTGACACGTTCACAAGGAGGCGTATCAAGGCTTCACTTGCCAATGACAAACTCAAGCTATCGATGTAGTCGTGACAGCTTTGGCACGTTCAGGATTTCCACTTTCACTTGAATTTGTCTAATATCAATTATACATCCGGCATCGATAAAATTCTATCAACTACACCCTCACTGCTTTGGCACTTTCTCGGATGCAGCCATAGAAAGATACCCATAAACCGTATTGACAAGACGGACCAAGAAACATATATCCAATACATGTCACTCTACAACATTATTTAAGCAGGGATATTCCTCAAGAAAGCATTACTCTACATCAAATGCAGAATATAATCTAGATCAATTTCTAAACAGTTCAATTCTACCTTAGAAAACATAACTTAACTTAACCATTAAATTTTCGTTACGTTTCCCGTTAGCGTAGAACCGAAAAGTCAAGAAATATCTAAATTACATGCATGTGCAAACATCAAAATTAGGTTATATATCATATATCAAGTATGAAAAATGTTATGGATGAAGGATCAGACCTGCTCTGATACTAATTTTTGTTGGGGTTTTGACGCATGTGCAGCGGAAGCTCGTGGTTCGGGTGAAATCATAATTTTAAAACTTTTTAAATTACCGAATAAATTATTCAATATCCAATATGAATAATTCATTCATATTTCACCTAAACATACTTATTCGATATCAAATAGCGACATAAATAGTTAAGAAACATCGCAAAATATTTACGAAAATGTTTTTCCACAAAATGGCATAAAACACGTTTTTGACCGAACCGACTGGGCTGCCCGACAGTGACCAATTCACTGTTTGGGCAGCCGTCACCCGGTTGGCACAAAAGTAACCCGATAACACCGTTTTTCACCATTTTCGCATATTTCAACTCCGAAACAATTTCCGGTAATGGATCCAATGCCCAAAACACATCCAATACATTTATATGACATATTTTTAATCACCATAAGTCAAGTTTTTTTAGATCTGATCCAGAAATAAAAATTATCATTTTTCATGCTTTAAACATTAATCATATTAATCTTTACACCAATCCAAGCCACCATAAATAAAGCACCCAAGAATAATTCTAGGCATTACAAGAGTGGTTATAACACTCTAGAATGACAACATATCATCAAATGATCAAATTGAACTAGTATTACAATAATATCATTCAATTCAACTTCACACATGCAATAAGCCTCCAAATCCATCCTCTAAATAAAAAAGCCCCAATTTCTAAGAAGCAAAGAACCCTAGAACTATTCTAGTAACTCAAGAACAAGAAATTAATTTTCTAAACTTAAGAATATTAAAGATTACCTCTTAATCTTTAACTTTCCTTAAGTTTTTTTTCTTGATTTTCTTGATTTTCTTCTTGGTTTCTTTAAACAAATTTGAGAGCTTTTTGTTCAATGAGCTTTTTGGCCATGGAGGTTCTTAAATGAGAAAACAAAATTTTCTCACTTTAAATACTAGGGTAGGGACGAAATTAAGGGGTAATTTGGTCAATTTTATTTATTTAATCAAATTAAATTATTATAACTTTTAAGTTGACAAAATCAATTTGTATTCTTCAACTTTAAAAGCTTTGCCATATGTAACCAATAATAATTAGATATATAACATAACATTTATGAAATATAGATATCACTTAATTATTTAAATATTTAACATTAAATATCTAAATAATTAATTAATATAATTATTATTATATATGTATTTTTTTTACATTAAATAACAAATACATATATTAATGACATGTGTCAAAGTCTCATTTGATAATTAATTAATATGTATCAAATCAAATTTTGTATCATATACAAATACACATTAATTATTAATTGACCAAAATCCCTTAATGCATGTATTTTTCGTTTAACCGATTAAATGATTCGAATTAACTCATTTAATTCGATGAAGTATTATGAATAATCTGTATTATTAATAACGCGTTGCCCAAGTGCTCAACGAGTACACTTCATATTGTGAGACTCTCTAAGTTTAGGTTTATCTGTCACGAAATCAAATTTCTTGTCCATAATTCACTCACTCATGAATTATGATGACAACAGATAATCTCGCTAAACTATGCAAGTCGAGGTCATTGTATACGTATAATCCCTCTGTCACTAGCTATCCATATAATACTTGGGATATAGATAAGAACGTCAAATCCTTATTGTAATACCTCATTTGTTTTTATTATTTTTTTCCTTTCCTCTCCTTATCACACTCATCTAATCATCTCACCATCATGTCTATTAATGATAAAAAACAACCAAAACACACACACCCACCCTTGACCTACCACTAACCTCAAGCCTTTTATTTTAATAAACCCCTCTAATCATTCGATTTTGGAGCAGCTGGAAGAAAGAGAGAGAGTTGTAAGCTTTGTCTGTATTGGCTTGGGTGCAATATTTTTAATGGTCAATATATGAGTTGTGAGCTTGAGGAGTGTGTTGTAGACAATTCCAGAGGAGTTTGAGAGTAATTCCAGAGAGTTTTCAGAGCAAATTCTTGGAGTTTAGAGAGAGAAACCGAGAGCATGAGAGATGATTATCCAGAAGAGAGAGAAAGTACATGGATATAGAGAGAAATGGAGTTTTCGACGTCGTCCCATCTCCGTTTCCAGCAAGTGACCACATCTGGAGCATCCCCTCGACGAGACAAATCCATTATCGCCAGACCGCCGAGAAACCACCGGACGTGCCCTCACGCACCGTGACTTGCTGCCCACGTGCTCCACACATCGTCTTGCGTGTATGACACCTTCCGAACCAGAATTTTCCCCTCATCGAGATACGCGAGTTGGACACTTAGTTTGCCCAAATCTGACCCTCAGTTGTTGAGAAACGAGCAAAATACGGTTGTTATCGGTGTTTAACTGATCATCGATAACCACCGTGTTTCAGTCCCTACCACCACCATCACCGTGATCCTTGATATATTTTCTGACCAGCGGCTCATTCGTTGAGAGATTTGGAGGTCGTTGGAGCTCGGTACGTGATTATTACCGTTTTTGGGTGTAAATGATAGAATTTGAAAGTTTTGGACTTAATTGTATATTTGCATGATTAAGAGGGTTATTCTGTAAATTCTGATTTTTAGGGGTTAAATAGTAATATTTAAGAGTTTTAAGACTATTTGTACATATTAGAAATTTTAGGGGTAAAATCAAAATTTTGGAATAATTGAAGGACCTGATCGTAATTTTATATTTTTCAGATTCTTAAAGAGGATATGGACATATTAAGGGCTTTTGCGTGGATAGAGGTAAGTACACTGCACGATGATTCCCTTAACGTAATTGTTTGTTGTCCATATATAAATATATTGGTATAATTATAATTATATATATTTTGTGGAGATATAAAAATTGATTAATTGAAAGCATGATAAATATGAATTCATGATTGTTGAGATGAGATTGATGGATTGGGTGTGAGATGTGATTGTATTGGATGATACATGTTGTTGTATTGGGCTGCCGTGTTTTGTATAATAGTGGTCGGATATGAGATGAGATGTGATGAGATATTTTGTGAGATTATATGGTGAAAAACCTTGGGGGTATGAGAGAGACTCTCCCATTGGTTTTAACTCACTCACACATATTTTGCGAGTTGATATGGTTGGAAACCTTGAGGGTATGAGAGGGACTCTCCCATTGGTTTCAATCCACTGTTATATATATATTGGACAATTATGACCCATAACATCACTATTTGTACAAAAAAAGGTTTTGTTGTGCAAATTAACTATGTGACAAAGGAAATTTCTATTTTATCATTTGTAATTAGATTACCAAGATATATAAATGATAAAAGTCCATATGATTAGTACCAGATTAATAAGATATGAGACAATATTAATCCACTAAGGTTTAATCATTAAATATCCATAGTCGTAGTATTATCGAGACTGAACATCGATAATGTGGAATAGACTAGTATTTCACTTGTGCGCGTTGTGGGAGCATAACAACATGGTTATCATATATTTAAGTATTGGATACTTATGTAAGTGTGATAGGAGGTTGTGTTTACTGATGGTACGGGAACAGCTTCGCTCTGGATAGACCCCTCGGAATTCCATTGGTAGTATGACTATGTGTCTATGAGAGTCTGAATCAGGGTAGATGTATTTGGTCTTAACTTGAGACTTGCATCGCTAATACTTACGACAATCAGTATACTTTGGTTTTGGTCGTCCATGGCTTTAACAGGTTCTGTGTACGCCTCTTCTGGGTATACTGAAAATCGTAGTATATTGGGTGTGATGTCAAGATGGAAGTATCACTTCAGTCATATGGAGATGATGATCAAGTATGATACGGAACTAGTACTCTTAAGTACTGCAGTCATCGGAATAATAAGACTAGGTCATGATTATCTGATTATAGAGACTAGTTACCAGAGATCCGATATGTGCTTCGTACGGGGCAGACACAATTCCAGTCCCAGGCCTAGCATGTGACATCCGGTACTAGATCCTAATACACAATACTAAGTATACTACGCCTGACATAATTATATATTCCTTAAAGAATATGTCTGGAGAATTGGGTAGGCACAATGCTTTGCTAGAAGCCAACCATGTCTTGTAAATCGGTAAGAACGTGGTAATGGGTACGCACGTATTCGGATACGCCGATGACCAGATTTACTGCCAACATATCCAGAGATCTCATGGGTCGCTTCCCGAAGATTCATCGATGACGTATGACTCGAACATAATTAATCTGGGATTAATTGGAAGAGAGAGAAAATTAATCTGGGATTAATTACGGTGAGAATTAATCTGGGATTAACTGCGGAAAGAATTTATCTGGGATAAAATTCAATTAATAGAGAGAAAATGATTAATTCGGAATTAATCGATAAAATAATATATTCAATATATTAAATGAAATTAGATTTCATGACGAAATTAAAATTAGATTTTAATTCGGGCGAACAAATTAATTTAGAATTAATTCGCGAACGACTTTAATAGTATTTTGCTAGGCATAATTATTTAATTAAATTGATTTAATTAAGTCGCAACGGAAAAATCGTTAATTCGGAATTAACGAACCCGAGCCCGAAATGTGTTTGCGGGCCCACTCAGATTTTGAATTAAAGTGGGGCCCACACTTGTCACATCACCCAGTCAACTTTATCAACTTTTGTTGATAGAAGTTGGTGGGATTTTGATGGTTGCTTGTTTTTTACACAAGCATTATTAAAATTGATGTAAAGTGACATATATGAATTTTTTAAGTTTGGTAATTGATATTATTGATTTTGAAAAAAAATCAAAAACACAACTCACTCTTTCTTCTCTCCTTGGCCGAAACTTGGCCTTCTTTTTCTCTCAAAATTCCATGAGCCTAGGGCTTATTTGGTCTTGATTTTGCTTCAAAATCTTACAAGCTAGCACTTCACAAGGAGTCATTCAAAGGTGTTAGGGACACTAACCCTTGAGTTTGGAATTCAAGAATATGCTTGGAAGCTCAATATACATCAAAGGAGAAGCTTGGAGCAACTACACATAAGGTTGGAAATTTTGTTATCTCCTACATCCACTCAACCTAACATTGTAAGTATTTTCCGCTACTTTACTTTGCGTATTCACATGATTTAATGCTTAATTGATCCTAGGTTGTTCTTAGAGAACCCAACAATATACACACTTATATATATCCCTATTTTATTGGTGAGGTCATGTTGAGAGTATAAGTGTTTTACTTGCAGAGCTCTTTAAGCTCACTCCCTTTTCCCCCTAAATATTCCAGGTAGTTCGCGAGCACAGCAGTAGTAGTACTAGAATTGGATCCTCGTGCCACAATTGTTTTTCGGGTTGGTCCAGACATTTGAGTCGTCATTTGCATATTATTAAGACTTGTGTTGTAAACCATATAATTGGTGTATAATTCATGTATTTGTAACTTATGATGTATTAATTGTGCATATTTGTTTGGCGGGTTGGACATATAGAGTGCTCGAGCTAAAGTTGTTCGCGAACCTCTTTCTAGGGTTGGGCCCACTCTAGGGAGGGGGGTCGTGACAGATTTGGTCACTCCCTAGAGCGGGCCTAACCCTAGAAAGAGGTTCGCAAATAACTTTCTAGGGTTGGGCCCACTCTAGGGAGTGGGTCGAGATAGATTTGGTATCAGAGCCTAGGGTTTTAGGTTCTATAGACATATTCCATTAGATGAGGGTACAAAAAGGGTAGTTTTGTGTCCGTAGGAAAATGTCTGGACGTGGCTATGGTACTGGTACTCAACGTGGGAGAGAGATAGTTTGACGATGCGTGAGAATGTCGAGTAATAGTATAGAGAGACCTCACACTTAGCCGATAGATCTTGAATTTGATATAGCTTTATCTGGTGTTTCGCCGATTATTGAGAATAACGAGGGTTATAGACTTACCTCCAGTAGTTTTGACAGTTTCCCCCATCGCTACTCCTGTAGTTGCATCTGACGTGATTTCTACGGTTGTATATAATATGAACCTCTTGTTGCAGTTATAACATTGACATGAGCTAGTAAGTCGAAGAAATTGGAACTTTGGCGTTCGAGAAAGGAGAAAGAAGACTTTGTTGACACTCATATTTAATAAAATATAGGCAATTATTTACACAAAATAACAAAATATAACAGTTAAGATCACATTATGGAATATAAGAACTTGGCTGCATTGCAAGGATATGATCAACTTCGAATTGATAATCTTGCCATTGACATTTTGTACGTAGAGACATTGGAATGAGACCGTCGATGATTTGGATTTTGAGACTGTCAGGAAACTTGATTTTATTGTAGCCCTGGATGATACTTCTAGATGACTCTTTGATATTAGTGAAGAGTTGCCAAGCTCTATCATCGGTATTGCTTTCTAGACTTCGACAGACTGAGTCTACTGAAAGAGCTCTAAGATCACATGAATGACGGAAAGTAATCTCTTCTGGGAAAATATCATCGTATCCATAGTACTTTAAGCTTCGGTCTAGATGGCCAACTAATGAGTCTCTAATCAGTGAGTTGACGTGATGGTATGATTCTAATAAGATGAATTGGGTGGTAAACGAGCGAATAGTCATCTGACCATTCTGGAGTAATGGTTTCGATCCAGACAGTAATACTTTTGTGGCGTTTATATCATCGATATAAAATATTAATGATGAAGGGATGAAGCTCACCAAGGCTGACTTCTGAGATACCATGATAGTTGGGATGGATTGGACTTGGTCCAAGAATAAATCCATTTATGAAACCGAGTTCAAACAAGGTGCCGAGACTCCACTGGCAATGATTGAAGAAATCATGGCTGTTGATGAAAACTGTGGAATGGAATCTGTGATATCTACAGTGAACAATCGCATAATTATTTTCGTATTGGATTAAACCATCTGTTTTTCCATTCCAAATGGTTCTAAGAATGAAACACCACCTTATGAAGTTTGTAGGAACTCTTGCCACGATATCCATTGCAATATCTTTGGGCAAAAGAGCGGATGAAGCTTCATTGAGACAATAGTAAATATCTCGCCAAAGGTCTCGAACATATTTAGAGTTTATAACTGCTCGATCAGTGACTGGCCATTTACAAAGCTTTTGGTATATCACCTTAGCTCTGGCAGACTTTGAACATGGGTTAGGATTGGAAGAAGAGGATGCCATGGAAGAATTTTTGAGTAATTCCTTAAGAACTCATGCATCTCTTTATAGAGATATCAATAATTTCTTCAAGAAAATACATTTTCGCAGTATCCATGCCTGACTGGCAAGGATAATAATTTTCGTTGTGACAATATGTAAAGCAGAAATATAAAGGACCTGTAAATCTTCTTTTCAGTAGTGGGAATCTTAAGGTGGTGGATTTTGCATAAACTGATAAAAGCTTACAGCTGTTGTTTGTGCATGACCCTAGGTCGAGCCTTTTCTTTAGGAGATGGGATAGCTGGTTTGTAAGTTGTAGCTCGGGTTAAAAAATGGAGAGCAGAGATTGGAAGGAATGAGACTATTACTTTCAGATTTAGTTTAGAGAATGTATAACTATTGGTGATAGAGTTGTGATACCACATTCTGGAACTCTCAAGTAGAAGATCTTGGATGAGACTCACGATATTCCTTATTATACGTATTCTGAGAGCACCAAGATATATCAAATCTAAAGAAGACTTATTGGTGGTCGGTGTACCGGCCAAAATTAGGCCCTAGGGCAAAGTTGACATTTCACCCATGGACCCACCACGAAATCAGAGATCCAAAGCCCATAATCAAATCCAGTTTAAAAACCAAAACCGGACCGAAAGCCCATCTCCCATCACCCATCAATAACCAGGTTGGCAAAACGTCTAAACATATAAATCCCACCAATTAAATCAGCAGTTACAGAGATGGTCATAAACACCACCATCAAGTCTACAGTTACAGGAATGCCAACGGTCAGGAGAAAAATGACACCACATCAGAAGGCTTATAAGAGAGAATGACCCTAGCATGGGGGGAGGAGGAAAGATCAGACAATTCAACAGCATCACACCCAAGAAATATCAAATCCCGCCCCCACGGAAAACAAAGCTGAGATTGAGTTTATTCTAAGCCTTATTCTCCATACTTCCTTCAGACACATTTTACTAACTTGAGCGTCGGAGAGCTTACGGCTTCCACCACACTGGTGAGCAGTACTCCCCGCTCATACTACCCTTGTTTTGTAGGTTCGCTAGTGCCCATCAAATCAAATTCTCAATTGTGGACCTCTGGTGAACAATTTGGCGCCCACCGTGGGCCTTAGCGAATTAGCAAATGAAGACCTCTCGATCTACGATCCATTCAACACAATTGCTAATGGATTCTGGCAGCGAACAGACACCAGACCCTATGGCAGTACAACTTTCCATGCTCCAAGAATGATTACAAGCTTTAGAGGAGGAGAATCAGACCATGCAGAACTCCAATGTGAATCTACAAAAATAGCTGGAGCAGTTGTCCTCAACTTCTCAGCCTAATGACATCTCTGGTCCAACCAGCAATCCCAACAATCCAATACTCCCACCCATTTCAGATGGGCAGATTGATGATAACCCACCAATTCCCCATGGCCCGACTTCAACTCTCAACCCAACTCAGCAAGTTGCATCCTCCATAAGAAGAGAGATGATGAAGTTCAAAGAAGCAATCATGTCCAGACTACCAGAGGTAAGGCTGCCAATTAGGAAGAGCAGAGCTGGAGCGATTTCTGACACCCCGTTCGTGGAGATAAGCGTAGCTGTTGAACTACCCCAAAAATTTAGCCCTCCCAAAATGAAGCTATATGATGGATCCACAGATCCAGACGACCATGTAATACACTACAAGTACAAGATGATGTCAACCGATTTGGCACCTAACCAATGGGAAACTGGAATGTGTAGGTGCTTCGGAGAAACGTTTAGCAGGACCGGCGCTTAACTAGTTCATCAACCTGCCATACAGATCTATCGAATCCTACTAACAATTAGCAGACAAGTTCGTGCAATATTTTACAAGTTCATGTAAGCTCGAGAAGACTACGAACGATCTCAGTACCATTCAGCAGAGGAGAGTGGAGTCGTTGCGGAGTTACGTAGCTCGCTTCAACAAGGAGAGAATTAGTATTCCGGATCTCCATCAACCTACAGCAGTGGAGGCCTTCCGGAATGGACTACTCTACGAAAGTAGACTCTACAAGAAGTTGACCAAGTTGCGATGCTATACGATGGATTAAGCCATGGCGCGGGCCTAAGTTGAAATAAGATGGGAAGGTGACAAGAGAAACAAAAGGTGGGAATACATTCCTAGTTCACAGGTTGATAGAAGACATGTTGCTTCCAGGCGACGCGACATAGTTACTCATCCTCATTCGGAAAGGAGAATTCAACAGAGAGGAGAATGAAGGCCTTTCCATAAAGACTTTGACAGATGACCAAGGCCTTACAGGAATCGAGAGGAAGTGCCAACAAGCAAACCCAGGCTTCCAGACTACAACTTTATGATTTCCCCAGGAGAGTTGGTATCGGTACTTAAGAAAATGGGAAATGAAGTAAAATGGCCCCCACGTTCCAGGGAGAACTCTACTAAAAAAGACACCCAAAAGTGGTGTGAGTTCCATCGAGACTACGATCATACGAAAGCAGAGTGTATAGCTTTCAGATTGGAAGTCTTGGAGCTGTTGAACAAGGGATTTCTAAGAGACTTGCTCACATAAAAGGGGAATGCCACCTTGGCACGAAGGGATGAGAGAGATGGTCAAGGTGAAGCCCCAACCCCACCTCCATCTATTAAAAACAATGTTAATGTTATTTCAGGAGGATCAGAAATTAGTGGAGTCTCGTACTCGGCGGCCAAACGACATTCGAGAGCTCTTTCTAGCAACATTTCTCACACTACGATGTCGGTGGAAAAGATGTTTACCAACCTGAATATGGAATTCCCAGACGACAGAGATTCTCATAATTTGAATCCACACCATGACGCCCTAGTTATTTCTTTACAGGTGTCCAATTTTATGATCAAACGAGTGCTGGTCGACAAGTGGTCTTTAGCCAACATCATTTTCGCCACAGCCCTCGCGGACATAGGGGCCAAGTTGGACAAGATAAACAGACGGACGACAGTGCTAATTTGATTTAGTGGGGAGCAAAAGTTCACAATGGGAGAAATATCACTCCCAGTCTACGTAGCGGGAGTTCATAAAATGACCATGTTCTTGGTCTTGGACAGCCCTTCAGCCTACAATCTTATCATGGGCAGACCTTGGATTCATAAGATGAGGGCGGTTTCATCCACCTATCACCAAGTTCTTAAGTTCCCAACCAGATGGGGGATTCAAGAGATTAAGGGCGATAGATCAGCATCCAGAAGCTGCTACCAGATGACCTTAAATGTGAAAGCCCAGACGGAATAGCAATTACAGAGTGGATCTCATGACGCGGAGCCGACACTACTAAGTCTTGAGGAGCTTGACAAGATCCAGATTCACTCTCAATTTGTAGATCACAAGGCACATAATGGAGCTAATTTGGACCCCGAATTGCGAGCCGATTTGATCGAATTTCTGAAGAGGTGACACGACAGTTTTGCTTGGTTTCACAAAGACATGACGAGAATCGACCCCGAACTGATTACTCACGAACTACACGTAGATCCAGACCACACCCCAGTCAGGCAGAAAAGAAGGAAGTTCGCACCTGAAAGAAATCGGATCATTGATGAAGAGGTTTAGAAACTACTGCAGAATGGAGCTGTTAGAGAAGTGCAGTTTCCAGAGTGGCTTGCCAATGTGGTCGTTGTTAGAAAGAAGAATGGAAAGTGAAGAGTTTGTATCGACTTTACAGATTTGAACAAAGCCTATTCGAAGGACTCATTCCCACTTCCACACATAGACTCGATGGTCGACGCTACAGTTGGGCATGAGTTGTTGAGTTTCATGGATGCGTATTCGGGCTACAACCAAATCCTCTTGCATCCAGACGACCAAGAGAAGACAGCGCATTTACTGCTACAAGGTTATGCCATTCGGCCTGAAAAATACAGGGGCCATATATCAACGACCGGTCAATAAGATGTTCTCCAATCAAATTGGGAAGATAATAGAGGTTTACATAGACGACATGCTAGTGAAGTCTTCTAAATCAGAACAACATCTTGAGCACCTGGAAGAAGCCTTCAAAATCATGGACATGTATGGGATGAAATTGAATCCTACTAAATGTGCATTTGGTGTTGATTCAGGGAAATTCTTGGGTTACATAGTCACTCGACGGGGAATTGAAGCGAATCCAGACCAGATCAAGTCAATCCTCGAAATTCCCTCATATTCCAGCCCGAAGGAAGTCATGCGACTGGCGGGGAGGATAGCAGCACTGAACAGGTTCATCTCTAAGTCTACGGACAAGAATTTTCTGTTCTTCTCAGCCTTAAAAAAGGCCAATAACTTTGAGTGGACTCCCGCCTGCGAAGAAGCTCTGGAAGGACTCAAGCGATATCTTACCACGCCACCTCTGTTGTCGAAACCACTCGACAACGAGAGGCTGTTTATCTATTTGGGTGTCTCAGAACACGCGGTCAGTGTAATTTTCATTAGAGAAGAGGCGGAAGCATAACTCCCAGTCTACTATGTAAACAAAGCATTGCTAGGAGCGGTATCACGCTACCCGTTGATGGAGAAGTTAGTATTCGCTCTGATTACGACTGTAAGAAAGCTCAGACCCTACTTTCAGGGACATCTGATCACTGTATACACTACATATCCGTTAAAACATACTTCATAAACCAGAATTATCTGGGAGATTGATGAAATGAGCGATTGAACTCGGAGAACACGACATCACGTACCTGCCCAGGACTGCTATCAAATCTCAAGCCTTATCAGACTTTGTAGCTGACTTCACTCCCAGCCTACTAGCTGCAGCTAAAATAGAAGTCTGCTCTGTCCATTCGACCATTTCATGGAAACTTGCAGTCGACGGATCCAGTAACAAAAAAGGGTTCTAGCCTCGGGATAATGATTACCACTCCGAAGGCGACATTCTACAATGAGCAGTCAAATACAGTTTTAGAGTTACCAACAACGAGGCAGAGTATGAAGTGCTGATAGCAGGGTTGTCCCTCGTTAAAGAACTCGGAGCTGCAAAGATAGAAGTGAAGTCTGATTCGCAATTGATTGTCAACCAGATCCGGGGGTCGTATCACACATGAGGTACACAGATGGCATTCTACTTGCAAAAGGTAAAAGATATTCAGTTGATGTTTGAGGAAATTACCATAACCCAGGTCACAAGAAGCGAGAATTCCCAAGCAGATGCTCTGGCCACCCTTGGTTCAACAATGGAGGGAGACAAACCACGTTCAATACCGGTAGTATACTTGAACTGGCCAGCTATTTGGAAAGAAGAAATGGTGGTCGCTTCAATGAATTCAATCGACACTTGGATGATACCTATTATCAAATATCTACAAGAAGGCATGCTTCCAGACGAAAAAATCCAAGCCAGAAAAATCCGGAGATAGTTTGCAAGATTCAGCATATTCGACGGTCAGTTGCTAAAAATGTCATTTTTAGGACCCTACCTGAAAGGCCTCACACACGACGAGGCACAACATCTATTGGATGAACTACATGATGGAGAATGTGGGAATCACTACGGATGTAGGAGCTTAGCACTTCGAGCCCATTCGAGAGGCTAAAACTGGCCTACGATGAGTTCCGACTCAGCTGAATTAACTAAGAAGTGTGAAAAATGCCAAAGGTTTGCTCCAATCTTTCACCTCCCACCAGGAAGACTCAATCTCATCTTATCTCCTTGGCCATTCATGAAGTGGGGAATGGACATCGTTGGAAAACTCCAGCCACCCCAGGCCAGCGAGTATACATGCTTGTGCTGATGGATTACTATTCGAAGTGGATCGAAGCTGAATCATTCGCCAGGATACGTGGCAAAGAGGCTTAAACATTCATCTGGAAGAATATCATTTGTCGGTTCGACATACCAAGGGAAATCGTGACTGACAACTGTTCATAATTCATCAGCCATCACTTTCAAGACTTCTGCAGAAATTGGGGCATAAAATTAAGCTTCTCGACCCCGCCTTTTCCACAAGCAAACGGCCAAGCCGAGTCGTCTAACAAAACTATTCTGAATACTCTGAAGAAGAGATTAGAGAAGGCTAAAGGTGCTTGGGCGGATGAACTCCCAGGGGTGTTATGGTCCTACATGATGACACCTCGTTCTTCCACAGGTGAAACCCCATTCTCACTGGCATTTAGAACGGAAGCAGTAATTCCGACTGAAGAAGTTATCCCATCCCGACGCTACCAATGGCTCGATGAGGAATCGAATCGACAGCTCATGAATGTCAGTCTCGATATAGTTGACGAAGTGAGGGACCGAGCTTCCATTCGACTAGCAGCCTATCAACAGAGGATGGCCAGATACTTCGACAAAAATGTCAGGAGCAGAACTTTTAAGGAAGGAGATTGGGTCATACGAAATGTTTTTCAGAACACAAAGGAGGTTGGAGATGGAAAACTGGGACCAAATTGGGAGGGCCCGTACCTCGTAACCAAAATTGTTGGGAGATGAGCTTACAAGCTACAGACCGTGGAAGGAACTCCCATCCGCAACAGTTGGAACGCCGTCCATCTCAAGCAATTCATCTGGTAATGTCTGCGATGCTAAGTTATTTTTCTTTCGAAGTATGCATGCAGTGCGTAGATGTCTTTTGAAAGTATGAAATAAATAGAATTGTTGTTTGTAAAAAATTATTCGACATATTGGAATAAGATTCATTCATTTTAAATTCCATTTCATTCGACAAAATAGCTTTCTTTGTACAAAACCAAAAAAAAAAATACATTAGGTTAGTAATGTTCTCAAATTTCTGGAGCACTGGCTCCACGAAAGTACTAGTAGGAACTTGTTCTTCTTCTTGAGCAGCAGGTTCAGCTCCTGTGGGCTCAACGTCTTCTCCTTTCTTCACCTGAACTTCAGTCACCGCCGTATCAACTTCTGGAACTACGATCTCCATCACCTCATCCTTCTTCGACTCGTCTTCATCACTTTTTCCTCCTCATCGCCCTCACTCGAAGAGGAAAGCCCAACTATATGTCTTTCATACTCCCGAATCCACTTCTCGGGATTCCAATCTACATGCTTCCCAGCAAGATACTCCTTCATCAAATCATACCTATCTTTCATCATGGAATCAATGGCAATCTCTTCCATTTGCTCAAGCAATTGCTCATTCTCCTTCTTCACATTGTCAAAACTTTACTTATAGGAGTCGATTGTTAATCCAGACGTCTCTTTCTCCATTTTGAGTATAGCTATAACTTCCTCAAACTCCTTCTCGAGCCCCTTTTCCTTTCTCTGAGAAGCGACCAACCCGGACTTCAGCTCCGATGATTCCTTCCTCACCACGGATAACGATTTCTCCAGTTCCCTGATCTTTTTCTGACTCGACTCCGCATACTTTCGCATGTACAGGCTACATTCCAATGCCTGAAATTGAAACAAGTTAGAAGTCATTCAACCAGTAATTGAGGTAATATAAAGAAAAGCTAAGTATAAGTACTTGGTATTTTAAGGCTGTTGCTTTCTTCATGGCTTCCACTGGACCAATCTGCGTTAGCCTTTCTTCATCATCTTCCAGAAGAAGCCCATCCACAAATGAATTTATGCTTGAAGGGTCCGAAATCGCAGTCGACTCGCGAGGAACCCTAAAAATAACATTGTCAATATCTTCTTCCACATCCGCAACAACTTTCCTTTTCTTCCCAACTGAAGTCATTTAAATCGATTTCCCCTTAAAACAACCTCACTTGATACGACATCCTTGGGCTGAGGCTCCGCTACCTTCTCAATTTCAGGTTCATTCACCTTCAACTTCATGACCTTCCTCCGATTCTTCATTTCGTCGAGTGAAGCCACTTTGAATGGTCCAGACATCATGTCCTCTGTGCATAAGAGTTCCTTAGGATTTAGAGGCTTTAAAAAGATAGACTCTCCATATAATTCCTGACACGACCAACTACCATATATCACGGGCAATACTTCTTTACAAAAGGCCAGAAGGGTACCTTTCGACTGTGAATATCCTTCCACAACAGAGTCGCCCTTAACCTCTCCTCTACCAAGATGACTCTCCAATCTCTTTCCTCAGCTGGCAGAGCTAAAATCGTCTTAGTGTTTGAAATGGTTCGACTAGTAGAGTCAAACGACCTATTTCGTAAAGGATCTGCAATAACAAAGTTCACAATTATTCCAAACTCATACGTAAAATAGAAGATGGAATATAATAGAGAAACGCTACTCACTCGAAAAACTCCATTGTTCTGGGATTTGACCAGTTCCAACCGAACCAAATATACTCTCACCTCTCACAAAGAAGTAATCAGATTGCCAATTTCCCCTATCATTGGACGGCAATCAAGTACCTAAATGTTTCTTCATATGGCAAAGAAACATAGTATATCTTCCCTTTTCTTTTAAGTGTTTTCTTAGATAGTATGTGGCCAAAACATCCTTCACCTCAAAAAGCACTCCAAACTCGAAGGCCATACATTCAATTGACAGCAGAATCCTCCAAGTATTGGGCATCAGCTGAGAAGGAGCGATCTCAAAATGATCCAAAACTTCCCAAACTAATCTTGGAATATGGAACCTCAAACCATCAGTGAATGGTCGCACAAAGAATCCCATCCACCCCAGAACTTTGTAGTCAATTCTCTCACTCGACAAAGGTACCCTCAGTTACAATGTATCAGGAAACCTAAACTTGCACCCGAGTTCCCTCAATAGTTTCCCAGTCATTCGACTAGCAGGGTTTTTCGATAACAGATTAGTTGGTTCACTTGTATTAGGTAGTTCACTCGACTCTACAATGGCTGGTAAAACCCTTAGTGGAATAGCTTCGGTAGGGACTTCTTGGGATAACTCAACTACGGTTATTAGTCCAGCTTCAATAAGATCCTGATACGACCAATCCCTATATACTTCATCCACCTCCGTGTCGCTTGAGGATGATTCGAAAAATTCATCAATCTTAGCACCTAAGCTGCCTAAGGATTCTTCACTCGACATCCTCCAAACGATAAACATATAAACACCAAATACCTAAGAAAACTACTCCCTAAAGATCAAAACCCTCAAACATAAATTCGAAAATAAGTATATGGTTAGAAATATCAAACAACCTATTTGATCTAAGAACATCTTGAATCTAAACTATGAACGTTTAAAAGATTAATAAAGAGCAAGAGATGGGTTGAGAAGAATACCTTGAAGGCTTGAGAGCTCTCCCGACTTGATCACTGAAGAGAAATTTTGAGAATGAGGCAAATGAACCTTCAGAGCTCTCTTATATATCCTTCCATTTTGGCGCCTCAAATTCCCGCCAAACCTCCTCGTAAATAACGCTAGGGTTATGTTAGAATACTATAGAAAAACCTAGAAGTGGTCCTAGTGTCGAATGAGAAACGACATAAAAGGCCTGGCAAGGAAAATGCTCACTCGACATAAAACACTCGAAAGTCTTGGCTGAACATCCTAATTATCCGACGATGTCGAGTGAAAGTGACTCATGAACCCTCATCTGGTTCAGTTGACCATGGACATCCCCCATGGACTCTTGTCGAGTCAAAAGAAGATATAGACTTCATTCAGTCCAAACGACATGTCTTGTAAAATGAATATATGGACTTCCCTCAGTCCATACGACATGTCGAGTGAATGTGACTCCTGAACCCTCATCTGGTTCAGTCGACCGGGGACATCGCCCATGGAGTCTTGTCGAGTCAAAATAAGATATGGACTTCATTCAGTCCATACAACATGTCGTGTAAAATGAATATATGGACTTTCCTCAGTCCATACGACATGTCGAGTGAAAGTGACTCCTGAACCCCCATCTGGTTCAGCCGACCGGGGACATCCCCCATGGACTCTTATCGAGTCAAAAGAAGATATGGACTTCATTCAATCCATACGACATGTCATGTAAAATGAATATATGGACTTCTCTCAGTCCATACGACATGTCCAGTGAAAGTGACTCATGAACCCTCATCTGGTTCAGTCGACCGGGGACATCCTTCATGGAATCTTGTCGAGTCAAAAGAAGATATGGACTTCATTCAGTCCATACGACATGTCATGTCAAATGAATATATGAACTTCCTTCAGTCCATACGACATGTCGAGTGAAAGTGACTTCTGAACCCTCATGTGGTTCAGTCGACCGGGGACATCCCCCATGGACTCTTGTCGAGTCAAAATAAGATATGGACTTCATTCAGTATATGGACTTCCTTCAGTCCATACGACATGTCGAGTGAAAGTGACTTCTGAACCATCATCTTGTTCAGTCGACCGGGGATATCCCCCATGGACTCTTGTCGAGTCAAAAGAATATATGGACTTCATTCAGTCCATACGATATGTCGTGTCAAATGAATATATGGACTTCCTTCAGTCCATACGACATGTCGAGTGAAAGTGACTCATGAAGCCTAATCTGGTTCAGTCGACCGGGGACATCCCCCATGGACTCTTGTCCAGTCAAAAAAAGATATGGACTTCATTCAGTCCACACGACATGTCGTGTCAAATGCATATATGGACTTCCTTCAGCCCATACGACATATTGAGTGATAGTGACTCCTGAACCCTCATCTGGTTCAGTCGACCGGCGGGCACCTCCATGGACTATTTGTAGGGTTTTTAGGGGCTAAATCTGGTAACGCAACGGAAATGGTGGAAAATCAAATTTTCCGATTTCAAACCTTTTTCTCGGATTAATTAAATAAACATATTTATTTAATTACCCAATAATCAAATTATGAAATAAAATTCAATAAATCAAATTTAAGTGAATTTACCGAATTGCCCTTACACTTGGTATTTTGCTCATTTTAGTCCGAAATTGTTCAAATCAATTTTGGATGATTCTAAATCATTTCTAAGATGAACTTAGCATGTTCAAAACATCAAAACACCAAAAGCAACCAAAAATCCCAAAATCTCTCATTTGGCCGAGAGCCTCCAAAGGGGGGGGATTTGTGCATTTTGTGATTTCATGCTTCAAAACACATCAAGATGTAATCCAATCAACATGAAACTTTATATTTATCATATACACATCCTTATACACAACATAAATGAAAAGCCCCAAATTTGGACAAGGTCATAAACCCTAATTGTTCAATTTCTTCAAATTGGACAAATTAGACCAAATTGGTTAAATCAATTACTTCAATCATGTTTCTTCCATCCAATTAAAGTCTCAACACAATGAAACAACTACAGATCAAATCTAGGTCATTTAAGAGTGGTTCAACAACTGTAGATTAGCAACAAAGTTTCCAAAAAACTTAAAAGAATACTTATAACTACACTAGTCACAAGCTTCCACCATTATACATGCTCAACACTTTCACCAAACTTCCATTCATCAAAAACACAAAGAATAAAGAAAAGAACAACATGATAACATCACAAGAAGTAGCCTAGAACATAAGGAACAATTTCCTCTATAATAGCAAGTTAAGAAAACTTACTAAATCCAAGCCTTTTCCTTTGTTTTTTCCTTTCTTCATCTCTAGCTTCTTTTGTTTTCTTTAATGGAGTTTAGGTTAGAAAGTGTATTAGGTTAATTTACAAATGAAATGAAAAACAATATATACTTGTATCATATTAGCCTTGGCCGAATTTGGCCAAGCAAATACAACAAAATTAATTTCAATTTCATTTGCAATTTCATTTAATCAACTTGTTAAAATATCTAAGAAACACTTTAAAGATATTTCTAATAAGTCAACAAAGGCAACTAAGCCTTAAAAACAAATATCCAAATCTTAAGATATTTATATTTTAATTAATTTAATCATTTAACAATTAATTAATTAATTAATTAATTAAATACAAATATATTAAATATATGTATTATATTTACATTAAATATTAAATACATATATATATTTATGATATTAGTCAAATATCTAAATTTGACTATTAATTAATGTGTATTTAAATTAATCACGTATTAAATGTAAATACACAATAATTAAGGAACTGACTATCGGGTCCCTAAGCATGTATTTTGCGTTTAACCTTCAAACGACTTTATAAATAATCAACATTATTTATAAGTGTTGCTCTAGTGCTCTACGAGTATATTTCATTATTGAGACTCTCTAGATTCAGGTATATCCGTCATGAAATCCAATTTCGTGTCCATAATTTATCCACCCGTAAATTATGACGATCACGGATAATCTCGTTGAATCATACAGGTCGAGGTCATGGCAAATGTATAATTCCTCCATCACAGGTATCCGGATATATCCCAGAGATATAGATGTAAACGTCAAATCTCTATGGGGATTATCCAGTCGACTATTCTATTAGCAATCTAAAAAAGAATGTTTAGAACTAGTTTCTAAACTTTACCACGGGCCCATGGTTTTATCTGATTGCTAATCATATGGACTACCTATGCTCTGGTACACAGAACTGACAGATCCTATCTTGATACACATAGGACACCCTGAGGATCTATCTACACCCAACGAACAAGCGGAGGTCTGATCTAAATAGATCGGTGACGTGACTGCCATCTAAGTGTAGAAGATGTCTCATGTGCCCACAATGGCATCTCAAGTCTAAGAATCACAAGTGCTACTCAACCAGAGAAGATTCTTATTGACGTTGGTGTACCATCCATTAAGAATCTTCGGTGAGTTGTTCAGTGTTTATCCGCTATAAACACCCACACGTCTATACTAGTCTCCAAGACTAATGGTTCATTGAGAAACCATTGGAATCATATATTCCAGTATACGACATGTACCAGTCTCAACGGGTTTACTTTACTGACCAAGTAGTGTAAACCTTGACCAGGAACTTTCTGAGAATGGCAACGTCATGATACTACTCAATGTCAGTTGCGACGCTTTTGCAACAGTACCATGACTAATCATTCTAAGGTTATTACGTCTTTACCATATAAAAAGATACATTATATTATAGAAACTGCATATATTATTCATAATAATAATGTTTTACAGAAGTATTCAAAAGAAATACAACCGGGAATTGGCGCTCTGAGCACCAACACCAACAAAATCTCCCACTTGCTCTAGTGCTAATAACGATTGTATCTAATACCCATCGACTCCACGTGTTTATCAAACAACTTCGGAGGTATGGCCTTCGTCAGCGGGTCTGATACATTATCTTCACTCGATACCTTGCACACGATAATATCCCCTCGCGACACAATCTCTCGAATGATGTGGTACTTGCGTTCCACATGCTTCGACTTCTGATGCGCCATCGGTTCCTTTGCTTGCGCAATGGCTCCAGTATTATCACAGTATAATGGAATCGCATTCTCGATACTTAAGACAACTCCCAATTTTGTGATAAAGTTCTTTATCCACACAGCCTCTTTTGCAGCTTCAGAAGCTGCAATATATTCCGCCTCAGTGGTGGAATCTGCTGTCGATCCCTATTTGGAACTCTTCCAACAAACTGCACCTCCGTTAAGGGTAAATACGAATCCAGATGTAGACTTTCTATCATCGAGATCCGATTGGAAATCATAATCCGTATACCCGTTAACTTGCAGTTCGTTTCCTCCATAAATAATTAACTTGCTGCCCACGAGTTCCACACGCCACCGTGCATGTGACTTGCTGCCCACGAGTTCCATGCGACTGTGACTTGCTGCCCACGAGTTCCACACGCCACCGCGCATGTATGACACCTCCCAAACCAAAATTTTCCCCTCGTCGAGATACGCGAGTTGGACACTTCGTTTGCCCAAATCTGACATTCGGTTGTTGAGAAAAGATCAAAATACGATTGTTATCGGTGTTTAACCGATCGTCGATAACCACCGTGTTTCAGCCCCTACCACCACCATCACCGTGATCCTTGATATGTTTTCTGACCAGCAGCTCATTCGTTGAGAGATTTGGAGGTCGTTAGAGCTCGGTACATGATTATAACCGTTTTGGGGTGTAAATGATAGGCTTTGAAAGTTTTTGACTTAATTGTATATTTGCATGATTAAGAGGGTTATTCTGTAAGTTCTGATTTTTAAAGGTTAAATAGTAATATTTAAGAGTTTTAGGACTATTTGTACATATTCAAAATTTTAGGGGTAAAATCATAATTTTGGAATAATTGAAGGACCTGATCGTAATTTTACATTTTTCAGATTCTTAGCGAGGATATAGAGATATTAAGGCCTTTTACGTGGATAGAGGTAAGTACACTGCACGATGATTCCCTTAACATAATTGTTTATTGATTGATGGTTGTTGTGAAAGTCCATATATAAATATATTGGTATAATTATAATTATATATATATTTTGTGGAGATATAAAAATTGATTAATTGAAAGCATGATAAATATGAATTCATGATTATTGAGATGAGATTGATGGATTGGATGTGAGATGTGAATGGATTGGATGATACATGTTGTATTGTGCTGTCGGGTTTTGTATTATAGTGGTCGGATATGAGATGAGATGTGATGAGATATTTTACGAGATTATATGGTGAAAAACCTTGGGGGTATGAGAGGGACTCTCCCATTGGTTTTAAGCCACTAACACATATTTTGCGAGTTGATATGGTTGGAAACCTTGGGGGTATGAGAGGGACTCTCCCATTGGTTTCAATCCACTATTATACTGGACCCGGATTAGCAACCATGTTTGATGGATGTTTGTATTGTTGTGGGATGTTTGCTTGAGTTGTTTTTATAATATATTTTATTTTCATATAATATATATATATATATATATATATATACACATACACTTATATATATCCCTATTTTGTTGGTGAGGTCGTGTTGAGAATATGAGTGCTTTACTTGCTGAGCTCTTTAAGCTCGCTCACTTTTCCCCCAAATATTCCAGGTAGTTCGCGAGCACAGCAGTAGCAGTACCAGAATTGGATCCTCGTGCCACAGTTATTTTTCGGGTTGGTCCAGACATTTGAGTCGCCATTTGCATATTATTAAGACTTGTGTTGTAAACCATATAATTGGTGTATAATTCATGTATTTGTAACTTATGATGTATTAATTGTGCATATTTGTTTGGCTGGTTGGGCATATAGAGTGCTCGAGCTAAAGTTGTTCGCGAACCTCTTTCTACGGTTGGGCCCGCTCTAGGGAGGTGGTCGTGACACTTATGGTATAATATAGTCGACTTTCAAATTTACGATCTTTAAATAACACTCAGAACTCGCTTCCGAAGTTATAGCACGACCGTAGATTTACTAGATCGCAAACACATGTAGGATACCTATGCCCTGTACACAGGACTGGCGAATTCTATCTTGATATGCACTGGATATCATGAGCATCAGTCCACACCCAACGATCAGGCGGAGGTCTGATCTAAATAGATCGGTGACGTAACTGTCATCAAAATATAGAGGATAACTCATATATCCACTGTGGTATCTCAAGTCGAAAGACCACTATGCTCGCTCAACTCGAGAAGATTCATATTGACGTTGGTGTACCATCTATTAGGAAATCTTCAGTGAGTCGTTCAGTGTTTATCAAATAAACACCTACATGTCTATACGAGTCTCCTGAGACTCATGGTTCATTAGGATAAACCATCGGACCAAGTCACGATATACGACATGTACCGGTCTCAGCGGATTTTACTAACCGACCCGTGTTAGTAAATCTTGACCAGGAACTTTATTTAAGGATATACAACTTATAGTGACGCTTCCCAATGTCAATTACAAACTACGTTGTAACTGCGCACTACATTATAAATCCTAGGGTCTTTGTCTAATATACACGTATCACTAAATCAGATTTAATTTCAATCTAATCATAATTAGATATCTAATCGTAATTAGATTGAATATGTATATAAAAGACAAGAGGTGCTACCATTAAATAAGTAATATTATGGAAAAATGAATTGTTTGTATTCATAAATCGGACATAATACGATCCGGATTAGCATTTCGAGCACCAACCCTAACAGTACACTGTTAGAACGTCCTATTAAATTTATGGCCTCCAAAATCTAAATGTCAAGTCCATTTTTCTAGATATGCATCCAAAGTATTATTTCACCTATATAAATGATAATCACAATAAAAATATATAAAATAAAAATTTAATTAATATGCTAAATTAAGGGGATTAATGAAACTACAAGTGTAAAATGATTGATTTTTTCTTTTAATAAATATGCACTTTTTAGTATTTATCACACCCCAACCAGCTTATTACCAGTCCCTAGTAATTTAAGCGGAAAAAAACTTTAAAAAGACAAATTATTATTCAAATTAATAATTATTTTCTTTCTTTCTAAATGATCAAATAAATAAATTCTCTTGTACTTTTTACCCTTCTTCCATACACATAAAAAATAAGGTATTAATCAATTCATTGTGCCCACAATATTCACATGTATCGTTGAAAAGAGAGTAATATTTTTGTCCTAAAATTATATTAGAGTTCACACAATTTGACAATGAAAGTTTATTTATAAATACAAAAATAGATTTTTTTTAAAAAAATAATGATGCATCTTCAATCCTCGTAACGAGTTTTGGGCCAGTGACTCCCAAACCAGTTGGCTTTAAGGCACTAGGTGTTAAGACACCCATACAGATTTAATTGCTCTGATCTCATATATTAAAAAGAAAAAGTGTCTGATTTCCTTAAGCTTTCTCTTTAACCCATGTAACGAGCTTTGGGTCAGTGACTCTCAGGCTAGTTGGCCTTAGGGCACTAAGTGTTAAAACACCCATACAAACTTAATTGCTCGAGTTAGAGAGGCTTTTCACATATTTTTTTTACAAACTCAAGCTCTACCGTTTTACGTGAACAATCACTACTTACTGTGGCAAGATGTCTGGTTACTAAGTAACAGCATGGTTAGAATTTTTTTTTTGAATAAACACTAATTTCACTGCCTTTAGGTGCTACCTCCAATAAACTAGAGAACTGAATATTACAAAATTTTCACTTACAACCCATGTTTATATGTTATCATGTATGTTGATAATACCTGTCAGATGAGAATATGAAGATCAAATTTAATCAATATTATGAAGAATTCACAAATTTAAATGATTCAAAAAGAAAGGAACAAAAATAACTTGTTACAAATTATTTTGAGTTGCGTCTCAAGAGCGAAAACTCCTTACACAGGCACCTCTGAACAACAATTTCACTTGGTAGTCGTGTATATTTTTTTTTGAAAACACAAAAGAAAATCAAAACAAAATATTTTTTTTACACACAAAATAACAACAAAGTAAACAAAGATTATAATAATTTTTTTTACATAAAACAACAACATAAAAATAAAAATATTTTTATTTTTATGAAAGAAAAACACAACAATGAAACATAAAATAAAAACTATCTAATCAACTATCCCCTCCCCCCAAACAAATTGAGACATTGTCCCCAACGTCTGAAAAGAAGAAGTAGAGTTTAAAAAACATCATATGATTAGTGTGGAATTGACAATTGAATCTATGACTATTTAAAAGCAAAAAAAAATTACAGATTAAAATTCAAGTCCACTCTGCGCTTTTTGCCAGGATTGTTACCAGACCAGTGCAACTTAGAAAGAATGGGGTCGATTTTTGGTTCATAAGCTAAAAGTTGGTCAATTAAATCTTCAGCTTTTCTTGCAATTAGGAAGATATCTTTTACCAATTTTGAAACAAATACATTTCTTTTGGTATCCTCAAGAAATACAAAAAGAAAATCGAAAAATCCATCAACATTAAGTAGTCCAATGGATTTTTGGTGAATGTTCAAGTTCGCCCATGACGCAACTGTGAATATTTATTCCAACGTGCCAAGCCCACTTGGTAATGCAATAAAAGCGTCAGCATGATTGATCATTTCAGTAAGTCTTTCATACATACCTGAGACAATGCATTCTTCTCCATTTGATTTTCCGATGAGCTTTTCCTCTGTCAAAGGTCTTGGAATGATCCCCAAAACTTGAATGCCACCTTCTTGCACAACCTTTGAAACACATCTCATCAGTCCAAGATTGTCACCGCCATATACTAAGTGTATGTTTCTTTCCACCATAACTCTACCCAATTCTTTTGCAGCCGCCATAAATTCTGGTTTAGTTCCAGAGCTAGTTCCACAAAACACACAAATATTAATGACTCGTCTTCTTGAAGTTGTTTCCATTTTTGTTCTCTCTCTTATCTAGATGGGTTGAAGAGAGAAATGACAAGCTGCATTTATGGATCCTGAAAAAGGGTGGGTAATAAAAGCACTAGTACCTGGAAATGATAATTTTCAGATGAACAATAAAATAGATCGTGAAAATAAAAAAGTTTAGATATCGTCGGCAAAAGTAAAGGAAATCAAAACAGTAAATTAAAGTAAATCAAAATAGTAATTTAAAGTAAAGGAAATCAAAGCAATAATGTAACGACCGGAAAAATCCCGACTACTGTTATAGTTTGGGATAAGTGCTATATATAATATAAAATAAGTTGGACACATATATTATCATAAAATGATTTCGGGAACGATCAGAAAATTCTTTGAGAATCTGATACTAGACGATATGATGTCCCGCTCCGGATAGCTTTTATTAATCTGTCCATAAATTTTTCGTACAATCTCCAATTTTTATGATTTTTATATCGTCGGAATGAAACCGAGAGCTACACCTTCCGCGTTGAATGTTTTCCCTAATGCGGTCCAGAAACGGGTCAAATATTGCAATTTTCGCCGCTTCTACAGTAACTTCGAGAATTTTCTAGATTTGGAGTGATGTGGCTCATTCTTGGCCACACAATTACATGATTAAAAACATCACATTTGCCTATAAAAAAGGCATTATTCCCTCATCTCCTTGAAGCCAAAAAACGTGAGCCAGCATGGATGATTTCTTCTTCTTCCTTAAGCCATTCTTGGGTACAACAAGTGATGATTCTCAATTTCCTATCACCCAAAGTAAGTTTCTAACTCATATTCCTTCTTTATTTATTAGTTTTGGACAAGCAAACTAAAGCCCCAATTGAACCATTTATATATTTTAGAATTTGGAATAGTTAAATTGGCTTTGATTTAGTTATTTTCATGAGTTTTTGGAAGTGTTATGATAATATTAGCATGATTTGAAACCCTTGTGAGTGTATATGTTTCTTTTGTTTGAGGTGGGTAAGTTGGTGTTGAGTGAGGTATGGATTGAGTTATGGATGTTTGTTGTGGTTTTATGGAATGTTGCTGATGGTTTATAATTTTAATATATTGATATAAAAGAAGTTCAAAAGAATACTTATAAGAAGATGGTAAAATGATGATATGAGAATTGTAGGATTTTGGCTTTGGGAAGTAGTTAAATCATTGTTTAAGGTTGATAATTTGATATGGAATTGGTAAATTTAAGTTCAATAAGTTGGGTTGTGCAAAAATATTTTTGTAGAAGTGATTGTGGTGATTGTTGGGTAGTAGATGAACATGTAAAAGCAAAACAAAATCCTGGAAATCTAGGTCGCGTCGCGACGCTGATGAGCTTTGCATCGCGACACGCAAGATGAAAACTTAGGCACCTTTCTGGAGGAGTCACATCGCGATGCTAATCACCTTGCGTCGCGACGCGGGGCCAATAAATGGCGCAAATCAATTTTAAGCCAACCTAGCTTTACCCAATCATGTTAGAAGCTACCCTAAGAGCCCCGTATTAACTCGTATGCACTTATTATGTCATAATATGTATACAGAACCCATAGAGTGATAATGCTTACTTGAATAAACAACCTTAGCCCAATTCCAAATGCGTTTCTTAATTCAATTCTAATTTAGTTTATTCAATGTAGATCATCGCGGGAACCAGAGTTTTCTCAGCAAGTGAGTAGTCCAGCCAGATTCCAAAACAGTGAGTGGACCTCTTTTCTCAAACTGATTTTATTAAGTTTTGAAATTCAGACTTACTTTTTCTGCTTTTAGGACGTTAGTCATTTTATTATCAGTTATGTTTTATTTAGCATATTTGAGAAATGATTCAGGTTACATTTGAGAAATAAATATTTTTCAGAACATGTTTTATATTTTTCGGGGCATGGGGCAAAAACCCACCCCAGTATGTAACTTATACAGAGATGGAATTGCGGACATAGGACATGTGCAAATGTAGAGGATTGGGGGACGATGATACGTAACGCCCTAGATCCTAGAGCAGGGCTAGGGGGACGGCGATACGTAACGCCCTAGACCCTAGTTTCAGAGCTTGGGTGGTAGAATAGATCTGCACCCCCAGTTCTAGTTTTGTGGCTTGGGAGACGGTGATACGTAACGCCCCGAGTGTTGGGTTCTCTAAGAACATGCCAAGGATCTATTAAGCATAAACAAGTGTGAATAATCAAAGTAAGATTGAGGAACAATACTTACAACGATCGGTTATGGCGGATGTGGAGATAACAAAAAATTTCCAACCTTTGTGTAGTGCTCCAAGCCTTCATTTGTTTGTATGTTTAGCTCCAAGCTTGATCTTAGAATTCCAAACTCAAGGGGATAGTTTCCCTATCACCTTTGTAGACTCCTTTATGTGCTAGCAATGGAAAATTTTGCAAAAACATTTTCCCTTGTGTGAGAAGCAACTGTCGGCAATTGAGAAGAGAAGAGGGAGAGGATTTTCACGCCAATTGCAAGTGATGAGAGAGTGTGAGATATTTTTGATTTTCCAAAAATCAAATCCATATACCAAATCTTCCAAAGTTGGTAAAGGTCTCTTACACATCAATTAAAAAAATGAGCTAATGTGTTTTACAAGCAAACAACCACTACTAACTTCCATCACCATAAAGGTAAGTGTTTGACTAGTGATGTGACTTGATGTGGGCCCCACTTTAATTCAAAATCTGAGTGGGCCCACAAAACACATATCGGGCTCGGGTTCGTTAATTCTGAATTAACGAATTTTCAGTTGCGACGTAATTAACTCAAATTTAATTAAATAATAATCCCTCGTAAAATTATTACAAAAGTCGCTCGCGAATTAATTCTAAATTAATTTGTTCGCCCGAATTAAAATCCAATTTTAATTTCTCGTCAAAATCTAATTTCAATTAATATATCGAATATATTATTTAATCAATTAATTCCAAATTAATCGTTCTCTCTCTTCTAATCGAATTTTATCCCAGATAAAATCTTTCCGCAATTAATCATAGATTAATTTTCTTTCTCTCATAATTAATCCTAGATTAATTCTGTTCGAGTCATACGTCATTGGTCAATCTTCGGGAAGCGACCTATGAGATCCCTGGATATGTTGGTAGTAAATCCGGTCGTCGGACTATCCGAACACGTGCGTACCCTGTACCACATTCTTACCGATTTACATGACATGGTTGGCTTCTAACAAAGCACCGTGCCTACCCAATTCTCCAGAAATATTCTTTAAGGAATATATAATCTATATCAAGCGTAATATACCAAATATTACGTATTGCGATCCAGTATCTAATGTCACATGCTAGGCCTGGGGCTGAAATTGTGTATGCCCCGTACGAAGGATATATCAGATCACTAGAAACTAGTCTCTTTAATCGGATAATCGTGACCTTGTCATATTATCCTGATAGTTGCAACATATTAGAGTACCAGTTCTGTATCACTGCGTGATCATCATCTCCATATGACTTAAGTGATACTTCCATCTTGACATCACACCCAATACACTATGATTTTCAATAAACCCAGAAGAGGCGTACACAGAACCTGTTAAAGTCCTGGACGACAAAAACCAAAGCGTATTGATTGTTGCCAGTATTAGCGATGCAAGTCTCAGGTTACGAGCAAATACACCTACCCTGATTCGGATTCCCATAGACACATAGTCATACTACCAATGGGATTCCGATGGGTCTATCCAGAGCGAAGCTGTTTCCGTACTATCGGTAAATATAACCTCCTATTACACTTGCATGAGTATCCAATACCCAAATATATGAGAACTATACCGTTACACTTCCATAAGGCGCACAAGTGTAATACTAGTCTAGTTTGCATTATCGATGTCCAGTCTCGATAATTCTACCACTATGGATATTTAATGATTAAACCATTCGTTGATTGATATTGTCTCATATCTTATCAATCCGGAACTAATCATAAGGATTTTTATCATTTATATATTCAAGTAATCTAATTACAAAATGATAAAATGGCAATTTCCTTTGTCACATAGTTAATTTGTACAAAAACCACAATGTCTTTTACAAATAGTGATGCTATGGGTCACAATTGTCCAATAATCTCTCACTTGGCCTACAGCCAATCACTCAAGTATCTAACACCTGAACTATGTACATGTCGCTCAAACTTTTACTGAGGAATAGCCTTCGTCAACGGATCTGCAATGTTGTCATCTGATGCGACCTTCTCGATCTACACATCACCATGATGTATGATCTCACGAATCAGATGGTAATATCGAAGTACACGCTTGGATCATTAATGAGACCGCGGTTCCTTAGCCTGCGCTATAGCTCCGTTATTGTCACAATACAAAGGAACAAGCTCAGCTGCTAACGGAACTACTCCTAATCCAATTAGGAATTTACGGATCCAAACTGCCTCTTTTGCTGCTTCAGCTGCAGCAATATATTCCACTTTTGTTGTTGAATCGGCAACAGTCTCTTGCTTGGAAGATTTCCAGCTCACTGCTCCGTTGTTCAAACAAAATATGTACCCGGATTGCGACTTACAGTCGTCTCTATCGGTTTGGAAACTTGCATCGGTAAACCCAAGTACCTCAAGTTCTCCATCTCCATAGATTAAGAACGCATCCCTAGTTAGTCTAAGATATTTAAGGATGTTCTTAACCGCAACCCAGTGACCATCACCTGGATCGGCCTGATAGCGACTATACATGCTCAAAGTATAAGAGACATCAGGTCGCATACATATCATGGCATACATGATCGATCCGACTGCAGAAGTGAATGAGATCTGACTCATGTTGTCTCTCTCATCTTGAGTTTTAGGACACATGTCCTTATATAGAGTGACATCATGTGACACTAGCAATAGTCCCCTCTTAGACTGATCCATGTTGAATCTCTTCAACATTTATCAATGTACGTGCTCTGGGAGAGTCCAAGCAGCTTTCTAGATCTATCCCGGTAAATCTTTATTCCCAGAATAAAAGCTGCTTCTCCCAGATCTTTCATGGAGAATTTTAATGAAAGCCAAGCTTTCATCGATTGTAGCATGGGAATGTCATTGCCAATAAGCAATACATCATCAACGTAAAGGACAATGAATGTTAGTGTGCTCCCACTAACCTTCTTATATACACAAGGATCATCCTCGTTTTGAACGAAATTATATTCTTTTATGATCTCATCAAAAGGTTGGTTCCAAGAACGCGATGCTTGCTTCAATCCATAAATGGATCGATTTAACTTGCAAACCTTGTTTGCATGTTTAGGCACGACAAAATCGTCAAGCTGTTGCATATAAACATCCTCCAAAAGGTTTCCGTTAAGGAAAGCGGTTTTGACATCCATCTGCCATATTTCATAATCGAAATATGCAGCAATAGCAAGCATTATCCGAATGGATTTAATCATGGCAACATGTGAAAAAGTTTTGTCGTAATCGACACCATGTCGTTGACGATACCCTTTCGCTACAAGCCTAGCTTTGTACGTTTGTATGTTGCCATCCATGTCGGTCTTCTTCTTAAAAAGCCATTTGCAACCAATAGGTTTTACGCATTCTGGTGCATCAACCAGTGTCCAAACTTGGTTGGTGTCCATGGAATCCATTTCGGAGTTCATGGCTTCTTTCCATAAAGCGGAGTCGATATCTTGTATCGCTTCCTCATACGTAGTCGGTTCGTCTTCCTCAATAAGATTATTATCTACATGAGGTGAGATCAGAAACCCATACCTCTCAGGTTGTTTTCCGACTCTCTCCAACCTATGTGGTTCTTGTGTATTAGAAGATTATGGTACAGTCTCATCCCTAATGAACTGTTCGTGTGGTCCGTTAAGGAATCGGTTCCAGGAACAATATCACTCCAATTTTCATCGAGTTCTACTTTCCTCCCACTTACCATTGCATTTAGGAATTCCTTTTCTAGGAAAACCGCATGTAGAGCAACAAATACTTTGTTCTCTTGTGGGTGGTAGAAGTAATATCCTTTGGTTTCCCTAGGATAACCTACAAATAGACACTTATCCGATTTGGGTTCTAGTTTGGTACCATCCAAACGTTTAACGTATGCCCAGCATCCCCAAATCTTCAGGAATGAGAAACCCGATTTCTTTCCTGTCCATATTTCATATGGAGTCTGTTGAACAGACTTTGACGGAACCATATTCAAAATAAGTATTGCATTGTTCAATGCATATCCTAGAAGGAAATTGGTAGCTCTGTGTGACTCATCATAGACCTTACCATGTCCAACAAAGTTCGATTTCTCTGTTCGGACACACCGTTTAATTGAGGTGTTCCGGGAGGAGTCCACTGTGAAAGATTACCATATTCTTTTAAGTAATCAAGAAACTCATTTCTTAAGTATTCTCTACCACGGTCTGACTGTAATGTCTTAATACTTTTGCCGGTCTGTTTTTCTACTTCATGTCGAAACTCTTTGAATTTCTCAAAAGTTTCTGACTTGTGTATCATAAGATACACATAACCATAGATGCATCATCAGTAAAGGTTACGAAGTATTCATATCCACCTCTAGCCTGGCTAGACATGGCCCGCACACGTCACTATGAACGAGGGCTAACAGTTTGGTGGCACGTGCACATTTACCGCTAAAAGGTGTTTTAGGCATTTTGCCTAATAAACAAGATTTGCAGACGTCATATGAAATTGGATCAAATCTGTCCAAGTACCCACTCTTCGAAAGTGAGGATATGTGAGTCTTGTTAATGTATGCCAGACGACAATGCCACATAAAAGTTTAATCTTTGTTACTGTTGGGGTTTTAAGGAGGAATATCGGTAACGCAGCGGAATCGCGGAAAATCAAAATTTTCGGTTTCAAAACTTTTTCTCGGATTAATTAAATAAAATTATTTATTTAATTATCCAATTATCAAATTCTGAAAAATTACACAAGAAATCAAATTTCTTGGTAATTACCGAATTGCCCCAAAACTTTGTAAGTTTATCATTTTAGTCCAAAAGTTGTCAAATACAATTTTGGATGATTCTAAATCATTTCTAAAATGTTTTTAAACACATCTAATGCATCAAAATCAGATTACACACAAATCTCCAATTTTTAGTTTAATGTCGTGAGCCACCAAAATTTTCAATTAATTACAATTTGGTCCCTTTAGTTCAAAACATGCCGAGATCAAATCCAATCAACCTAAAATTTTAAATGCATCATATTCATACCATAATACGTCACATATATGAAAATCCTCAAATTGGAATAGGTTATGAACCCTAATTTTTCAATTTCATCAAATTGTCCAATCTCACCAAATTTACAAAATCCAACACTTTAATCCATCCAATACTTCACCAATCAGCATCACCACTTTGAAACAACTCTAGAACAATTCTAGGTCACCAAGGATTGGCTTACCACTCTTAGAATGACAACTTGATTTTCTAAAAAAACAAAAGTGAAGCTTTGAAACCATTTTAAGCTTACTTACATGCACACATCTTTCATTCAGGTTCACAACAATTAAAACACAAACTATAAGTAGAGAGACAACATCAAAGCAACACAAGATGAAGCTAAGTATGTTAGAAACATTTTTCATGTTGGAAGATTTGAAAGAAAACTTACAAAACCTTAAGATTTCCAAGCTTTTCCTTTTTTTCTTCAAACTTTTCTCTCAACCACTTTTGTGTTTCTTTTGTATCTAATGAACTTCTTAAACCCTAAAAGATGAAATAAAACAATATATACTCCACAAATTTAGCCTTGGCCGAAATTTAAGGTGTATATACAAATATCTATATGTTTTTCATTTCATTTAATTTTGCTTTATCAACTTGCTTTAATCATCATCAAACCATTAATGATCTAAAGTAAGTCAACAAAAGCAACTCAAAAATATAACAATTATATTCATTTAGGTATATGGCCGAAAATTACACTTAAAATTAAAGGAAAATGATATTTCAATTTTAAACATTTTAAACAAATATCAAAGAAGTCAAATCCAATTTGACTACCATTTCCTTTACTTTAAAGTCAACAATAACACTTATAATCATTTCCTAACTTTATCATTTGGTGAGATATTTATATTTTAATTATATTAATCAATTAACAATTAATAATTAAATAATTAATTAAATATAATATCTCAAATATATGTATTATATTTACTTTAAATATCTCAAATACATATATTAATGATATATGTCAAATACCTTTTATTTGACAATTTATTAATGTGTATTTAATAATATCATATATTAAATACAAACACACATTAATTAGGAAATGACGGTTCGGCCCGTTCGCATGTATTTTCGTTTAACGTTTAAACGATTTATAAATAATCATCATTATTCATAAAAGTTGCCCTAGTGCTCTACGAGTATATTTCATTAGTTAGACTCTCTAGATTCAGGTATATCCGTCACAAAATCCAATTTCGTGTCCATAATTTACCCACCCGTAAATTATGACGATCACGGATAAATTAGCTGAATCATACAGGTCGAGGTCATTGCATACGTATAATCCCTCCGTCACAGGTATCCGGATAATACCAGAGATATAGATGAAAACGTCAAATCTCTATATGTATTATCCCGTCGACGTATCTTTTAGCAATCTCTAAATAACATTCGGAACTTACTTCCGAAGTATACTGTGGCCACAGATTTAACAGACTGCTAATCATATATGGACTACCTATGCTCTGTACACAGAACTGACGGATCCTATCTTGATACGCACAGGATATCCTGAGGATCGGTCCACACCAAATGAACAGGCGGAAGTCTGATCTAAATAGATCGGTGACGTGACTGCCGTCTAAGTGTGGAGGATGTCTCATACATCCACAGTGGTATCTCAAGTCGAAGGACCACTATGCTACTCAACCCGAGAAGATTCTCATTGACGTTGGTGTACCATCCATTAAGAATCTTTGGTGAGTCGTTCAGTGTTTATCCACTATAAACACCTACACGTCTATACGAGTCTCCCCGGACTCATGGTTCATTGGGATAAACCATCGGACCAAGTCTCGATATACGACATGTACTGGTCTCAACAGATTTGACTAACCGACCCGTATTAGTGAATCTTGACCATGAACTATTTTTGATAATTTACATTTAGCAGTGACACTTCCCAATGTCAATTACAAACTAGCTTTGTAACTGTGTACTGCATTATATATCATCGGGCCTTTGTCTAATATATACATATCACTAAACAACATTTAGTTTCAATCTAATCGTAATCAGATCGAATACGTATATAAAAACAAGAGGTGTGCAACCATAAATAAGTAATATTATGGAAAATGGGATGTTCTTATTCATGAATCAGACATAAATACGGTCCGGATTGGCGCTCTAAGCACCAACCCCAACAATTTCTCCCACTTGCTCTAGTGTCAATCCACGGTATCATATACACATCTCAATGTGTATCGTATACTCATGGCTCTCAAAATCTCACCTAGCACTTAAGAGGTATGCAACAAGAAGTAGGTCCGCTATTACATATTGAGTTTGTCAAACAAACTCCATCGTTTCCCATAGTCAGCATCATTCATATTTTGTAGAATCTAAATTATACATTAATATGACTCTGATGCTATATCAGTATTGTGCTACCACTACCGAGTTGTCCAAGTATTTAGGGATCAAATCCAAAATACTATGAAGACAACCGCAAGCCAACAACAATATAAAACTTCTAATTTATAAGGTCACTATGCAACTTCATAAGTCAATACTTCATAAGTTGCATCTAATTCCTTTAATAGTAGAATCCTTCATGACACTTCACTGCATCGTTTGTGACTCTTTATGACGTAGACTGTCTAACGTCATAATTAGTCTCAAAACTAATATGACCCTAATGGTTGCTGACTGTATTCTCCATGAATTAGAAACTCGTTCTTAATATCTCAAATATTACAAAGAACATGTTTCAAGATCCATCATATGGTCTATATGATATCAAAATAACTCGTAATAATTACGATTAAATCTATATCTTTAATCGTACATGATAAAGTATTCATTATGTCATCATCAAATGATACATAAGATTGATTAGACATTCTAATCAATATTTCTTTCGATAAAAGGAATCATCCTTTACGAAAGATGAATACTATTTACAAGACACATATTAACTATCAAACAGTTATACAACTGTCATACAGATAGTTTTGTTTTGTATTTTATTAGATCATATCTAATGCACGACTAATAGGAGTATCTCACAAGTCTCTTAGTTTTATATCTTATATAAAACTTTATATCAAATATAACAGAGACTACTCCCACTGCGTTCACAGAGTAAAGAAGACTTAGGTAAACCTTTTACCTTACAAACATCTCATTATTACTATAATAATGAAAATGTTGTTAGGATATATAACACTATAATGTAATTTGTACGCTCCCACTAACCCTTCAAACACATATGTATTCTCTATACTTTGACAAGATCAGACAATCTGACTGATATAAAAAATAGAGAATACGGATTTCCGGAATACTTATCCGAGTCTACAATAGGCTCTATAAGCTAGCACACTAAACTGCGATCTCAGTAGAACACAAACTCTAGGGCCATTCTAGAATGAACTCTTCAAACAAAGAAATCACAACTGATCTCTTATCTGAATAAGTCATTCAAAAAATGCCACTTTGCATTCTTTAGCTAAAATGTACAGTTTAATATATCAACATTACCAATATATCTTTAATTGTTCAATTAGTGTGACTAGAGACAAGTTTCCTCATAATCTACAATAGATTGCTGAGTATAACTTTTCTCACTGTCATACTGTAAAGGTCAAACCTTTAATAAGCTCACACTACTTTCGCTGAGCAAACAATTAGCACATATCATGAACTAATTCATAATGAAAGCTTAATCAAGTTCAAAACTTGATCGTAGTAAACTATGAACAATCTTAGATCTATGGTTCAATGGTGAACTTCGAGAATCGATATCAAATATCGCTTCCATTATAAGTTATAGGATAATTTTCTTCAATAAGAAAACAACAAAACCATTAAGTATCAAATACTCGTAAATGATTATGTTATCCTATTGGACTTGTACGGAAGATGTATAAGGGTTGTTTCATCTTATTAATTACGTAGTTCCAATTATAGTTTATCATTCTCACATTTGACTTCAATAAGTCAAGTCTTTTTCTACAATGATTAACATCAGATGTTACACACCAAGTAATAAAACAATTTTATTACTCAGGATCGTAGAAAAGATATTCTATCAAATAGAATACTATATTCTATAAAATAGAATAAACGATAAACTTTTACTTATACCTCGAAGGCGTAAGTAATTTCCATTATATAACTATTATATAAAAGAAATATTCAAATCTCAAACTTTTCAAGATTCGAATTTTCTACCTATACATATCATATATGCAACTGTAGAAAATAATGGAACATTAATTAAAAGGATGAACTAGTGTTACTGGAGCATATCCCCAAGAGTATTGAAACTAATTCGGTAACATTCAATATCAAACGAATCAAATTATATAAGATTCGACTGCTCCCACTACTCAATTCCATCAAGATGGAATCGTGGAAGAATAATATTGAATAAGAATCATATTCACTGAATAACCTTAGAACTAATTGCTTTAAATTCATATGTTTGATCGTATCAAAGATCTTTGAACAGTTCAAAGACATGTAATGAATTTTGAGGATACAGTTCTTTAAAAACTTTAGATTGAATATATATGAACAAGTCAAAAATGTTCAATCTACGTTTCATCAAAACAGATTGAAAGTTCTTGATCATTTCAAGATGTTCAATATTTGTTCTTTTAGAAACACGTAACTAAGTTATGACAATTCATAAACTAAGTTACGAAGTAAAGAAAATTATCTTAAACAATTACAATTTATTAAACTATATACATCCAATGTATCAGTTAAATAAATCTGGTGGTCCAATGCCAATCATTGGTTAAACGAGATCTTAATCACCTTCCCGAATACAATATTTGTTAAATGGATAAGGATATGTGGTGTGATCTCATATCAAACCATCCTTTACCATACAGAATAAACATCTAATGCTTAAGTGATTAAACTCATAAAGCATCGTTCTTAATTATTTACTTTTACCGAATAATTTTTCTTAATGTTTATCTCTATGTCAATGACACTACTAGTTATTTTTAAAACATATAACAATTGTTTATAAAGAACAAGTAACTATCCAATAGTCGCAAGTTCCGATATCAAATATCAAAACAATCGTTAACTAATATTTTTAAATAACTAGACGGGAGATCTGGTATCCAATACCTATAGTTGTAGTATTATGAAAATCGATATTTTCTATACACAACTATACACATCTCCTTTCTTTAGCTTTAATATTTGCATTCAATTATTCACAACAATTGCAAATAACTGATCAGCAAATTGTGTCAGACACATTGCATCTAAAGGTAATTAAAGCTAATAAACGTCATTACTTGATAAACAAATACCTAATGGGGCTTTCTTAATACCAGTCAAGAATCTCGAGACATGAACTAATTCAAGTCAATTCTTACTACATAAGAAACTATTCTCTCTAAAGTATTATATCCTAAAAGGGATATCTATCTAGATTATCTATCATGACTTAAAAACTAAGTCATTAACCATC
>SKCR01017591.1:0-64495 GCA_019454045.1 Zanthoxylum bungeanum | reverse complement strand
TATACGCGTGTGATTACGCCGGTCAGTAGTTAATTTCATCCTGTTGGGGTAATGAGTGAAACTCTTAATATGAAAATATAAATTAATCTTACTTATATTATAATATATGAATTGCAATATAAAGACTAATATTTAATTTAAATCTGAATTAATTATTGATAAACTTTGTTACCGCATATATGACTGGTTTTATTTATTTAACATAATTAGGTATTTAAACTTTGTTATAAACAAATGTTATCATCGCCTTTATGGCCGGTTTTATATATTTTGACATGATTAATTCATGAAATAAATTAACTAGGTAATAATGACGATTTATATATTATAACAAATATGATTTCTATAAATTTGAAATATTAAAAGTGGATCCCATAACCCCCAATATTTTATTTTATTGTTGTAATCCAATTTAAAATTGTCAATCACTTCAAATAATTCAATATTTTTATTTTAACTTGAATTATTATTTTATTTTACTAAATCTATTCCATGTGGATTGACACTAGACTTATCGGGTTATTTTATTACTTCCACACTCTTATACTTGGGAGTAAATAACCACTTTGTGAGTGTGTCAAGTTTAACACCCCAAAGTAGACAAGTAGTGGAAATAATATATAATGGTTCGGACAAAAGTCCCGAAGATGCACTAGATTACCTAGAACACATAGTAGAGAATGCAAAATATTGGGACTCTGTTGGCACTTATGAGTCGTCTGTAAAACCACAATCATCTGGAAAAGGCATGTTTAACCTTAGGGAAGACCATGACCTTTCTGCTAAATATGTATCTCTAGCTAAAAAAGTTAATACGTTAGAAATGAGGAAGAGTGATCACGTCAAGTCAATTTAAGAAGTCACATGTCAAATTTGAAATTCAAATGAACATGTCACACAAGTATGCCTAATCTTGCCAGCCCTGCAAGAATGTCTTCATGACCATGTTAGTTCCATAAGCACCTTTAAGAGACCAAATCCAAACCTATACTCTCAAACTTCCAATTATGGTTGAATAAATCATCCAAACTCCAATTGGAGGAATGATAACCAAGCACAACCATCGCAACAACCTCCCCCGGTACACCAGAATTTCCATAATTCTCATAACTATGCACCATATGTCTCACCACTTAGGAAAACCCTTGAGGATACAGTGCATGCATTCATTGATAAACAGGAAGCCATCAATAACCAAAATGTGCAAACACTAATTGATATAAAAGATACTTTCTCTAAAATCACATATGCATTGACCATTAATGAGAAATGAAAGTTTCCTGAACAACCACAGCCAAAAACCCCAAAAGTAATCAAAATTCTCATGATGGTAGTTCTGATAGTCAACACATAAACTAAGTCAAATATATTATTACTCTTTGTAGTGGTAAAGTCAACCAAAGACCCATTCTTAAACCTCGTGAAGATTCAGCTTCTGAAAGTAAGGAAGGGGTTGATAAATCATTACCTATCGTAGATGATAACGTGATGAGCGAAAAATATATCAATATTTACCACCCCTTTTACTTAATATTTTGTATAGTTTATCAAGTTTTATGAACGTTTTGATGTGTTTGTGTTTATTTTGTAGATAAATAAAATAACAGGACTCATTGGAATCAAATTGGGGCTAAACAGTGAAAAATGGATGAAAAATGGCAAAATAGGAAATTTACTGTTCACGCATCGCGACGCCTAACACTCAACGCGTCGCGATGCCGGGCCAATAATTCATCTGTCGACACACATCATCCCTTGCGTCATCACTGCATCATCACTGTAGCACGCGTCGCAACGTACAAGATTTATGTGTCGGGACACCGACACAATAATTTAGTCTGCCGATAGCCGCCATCTACTGTAGCACGCGTCGCCACGCAGAAGACTTGGCACATCGCAATGCGCACTGTTTTTTGAGCCTATAAATAAAAGCCTAAATTAGAAGGAAATTTCATACTTTCTTTTGGGGGATTTCTTAGAATACTAAGAAGAGAGTATCTTTTTTGTTTATTTTCAGCTTTCTTATATTTCTTTTTAGCAATAAAATTGTGTATATTTTTATTTAAGCATGAGTAGGTAACTTCTTTCTGCTGGGGTGAAATGTGAAGTTTTTAGTATGATAATTTAGATTAATCTCCCTTATTTATAATATATAAATTATCTTAAAATCAGACTTAATTGGATATCGCCTTATGAGTGGTTGGACTTAATTAAATTAATTTTAATCGAACTTAATTGGATACCGCCTATATGGTCGGTTGGTAATATAATGCAAATTTATATATTATAATAAAGGAGATTTCTAGATTTGAAATACTAAAAGGGGATCCCCTAACCCCATCATTTTATTTTATTGTTGTAATTTAGCTTTCAACTTGTTTGTATGATGTTTTATTTATTTATGTCTTCAGTAGTCCTAGGTATGTGTTGTAACTAAATACGTTGTCTAGGGTTATGATGAAAATCAATATCAATGATTTAATAAGTTGACTTTTCTTATGTCTTGTGTGATGTTTTAGTTTTATTTATTGAGTCTAGTTTTTAATGCTTCTTACTAATTGGCCACTAATAAGATTAATTAGGTAAACTTAAAATGAACTTGGAAAAGAGATTTTAAGTTTAGATGTAGACTCAGTAGCTCACGATCTCACAATCACTTTAGATATTTCCTTTCGGGATAGGAATATACCTGTCAGGCGTGAGTAGCCATAATTGGAACTTAAACTTAAAGAATTCAGAGTTTCTTAATTAACATAGGAATATAGTTAATTGGGTTAATTTGGGTGTTTGCATCTGACCATCAAAAGAGGCTTTTGCATAACTTCATGTTCCAAGTTAATAAACTGACATACTACACAAGCACAAGAAATCAACTTATCTTTAGAAGAATATTGGTAGGATTCACAACCCTGGATATTTACATATCATTGTTTAAATCTTAAAATCTACTTTAGTTTTATTTATTTGTTTTAGATTAAATCACCATCCACCTATAAGTTAATAATCAACTTAGATACTTGTAGAAATTTAACTTCAATAAATTAATAGCATTGGTATTAAGTCCCCATGGGATTGATAAATTTTATACTACTTGAACGATGTGTTCGCTTGTGTAACGTGAGTGACTATACCGACCAAGGTTTTGGCACCATTGTCGGGGACTTATTTATCTTTTACTATTAGTTTTGATGTTAGATACTTTTACTTGTGTCTAATTCGTTACTTATTATTTTTATTTTATTGTGTTTCAGGTTCTCAAACACTACATGAGAAGAAGTAGAAGCTTTGAAATCCGTCCGCTTGACCCATAAATTGAAAGAACTATCAGAAAAATGAGAAGGGAAAGATGAGAAGATCAAGAAACACTGATCAATATGAACAATCAAGAACCTGACCCTTTGGAAGTAGCACCACCAATTCCCATTCGAGACAGAACAATTCCGGTAGTTGAAGGCTTCATATCATGCATTGTACTTCCTCACCTACCTGTAAATGCTTGTGACATCAAAACATGTATTCAGATGATACAATAATTAGTCCAGTTTGAGGGAAGTGTAATTTAAGACCCCAATGCCCACATCAGCAACTTCCTGGAAGTTTGCGGCATATACAATTACAATCGAGGGGTACAATAAGCAATGCGTCTGCGAGTATTCCCTTATTCTTTGAAAGACAGAGCTAAAGCTTGGCTCCATTCATTGCCAGCAGGTTCCATAACCACTTAAAACAATCATGCCACCAAATTCTTTGCAAAATACTTTCCCCCAGTCAGAATAGAAAAGTTGAGAAACGACATCACAGTGCAACATGACTCAGAATCCCTTTGTGAAGCATGGGAAAGATATAAAGAATTTCTCCGGAAATATCCTCACCATGAGATTGCAAAATGGCTGTAGGTCCAAACTTTCTACAATGGGATTTCTGGATTGATGAAAACCACAGTAGATGCTGCTACTGGAGGAACATTAATGGCACAAGGAGAAGATCAAGCTTGGGACTTAATAGAGGAAATGGCCAACAATAACTCATTGTGGCCAACAGAGATGAATATGTGTAACATCCCAAATTCTCAGGACTGTTATAGAAGATTCCCGGAATGATATTATAGTCTCGGAGCATGATGATAATGAAGAATAAGAGTTCAAGTGATGATATATGAGTTGGAATAATATATTAATGAATATTCGTAGCGTTGGAAAACGCTTGGGATTAAAAGTTCGTTGCGCGATTTTCGTAAAACGCGTAAAGTTTACAGTTATGGTCATAGAATTAGCAAACGGACTCCGATCAAGTTAATTCTTGAACCATCGAACTCGTTTTTCCGAGACGAACAACTTTCGTGTTGATCACGTTTCGTGAATCGTGTCAGAAAGGCTCCGAAAATACGAAATTCTAGAAAGTTCCATGAAAAGGGCTAAACAGCAAATTCACGGGGACTCATTTGATATTTTCCCAGCTAGTATATAAAGTCTCAAGGTTTTGGAAAATTACAAAATGGCAAAACCTTCTCTATCTCCCTCACCCGACCCCTCCCTCGTCTTTTGGAAGATTGGTGGCGCCGGTGGCCAAGCGGCCACCACCGGCCGGCGCGCCACTGCTGGATGAAGCGCCGGAGCTTCCCCAACCTCCAGCTGCCGGCGGCCGGCCAAAGGACGCCGGAATCCAGCGAAAATGCGTGAAGAAGGGCGCCGTAATGGGTTAGTCGATCCCGGCTCGTCAGTTCATTTCATGGCCCGAGCCACCTACCAAATCGAAGCCCTCCGAGAGTACTACGAGTATGCGGAGTCGATTTCACCGATCGGCAGCCGGTTGCACTCGAAACGAGGAAAGAAGCCATGCATGAATAGTAAACCCAGATGAACAGTAGCTCTGATCAGAATTTTGTCGACACCAGCGCGTTCGTATGGCCGTTGGGAGTTCGAATATGGCCCCGGAATTTCGGTACGACTCTCCGTTTAGAATTTGTTATTTTAAAGTGTATCGATTTATATTCGAATTTCTCTAGTAGTTCCGTAGTTTAGTGAATTAACATGAAATGAATTGGATGTGTTTAAATATGTTAAAACGATAAATGTGGTAGAATCCGAGAAGAAACGGAATAGATTAGATCGATTCGGTAGAATTAGCGAGTTTCCGATAAAGCGGAGTTTCTCGCGCGACCGAGTATAGATGACCGTAATTCTGATTATGACATAAATATGATATTGCGAGGGTAATTGAGTAATTCTGGATTGGTTCAGAGAGTTCGAGACCCTTCCGTAGCGTTTGCGGAAACATTTCCACAAGTTTTGCCGCAAACGCGTAAAATGAGAATCTGAACCATTTAGCTAGTTTAGAATAGTATATATAAGCATATATTAGAGTAATGAAGTTTGAGCGGTAGAATCAGAGAGGATTCGTGTATTACGAGAAGGATCCGAAGTTTATTTTAGAAATGTCTAAAGTTCCGCAAATAAGGGGTTCTGATTTGCGTTTTATGATTTGTTTTGACAGATCGAGTCCAGGTTCAGAGTGTCCGCGAAGCCAGGTAAGTAACTCATGCTGTGAGTACTTAATAGATTTAACAATGTTCGAAATTAGTAATATAATAAAGTTGTGTATAGTTATATGCATGAAACACACACACACACACACACACACACACACACATATATATATATATATATATATATATATATATATATGTATAAAGATGAATGTAGAAGAAGTAAGCAGATGTATGGGCAAAAGATAAGCATGATCCTATAAAAGTAAAGAGATACATACGTAGGTATAAACCAGTATATATATACATAAGTAGAGCATACGAATAAGGTAATGTTTATGAATATAATATATTGAGACTTGGGTATGGGGGTTGTAGAAACTACACCCTAGGGAATAGGATTAAAGTTTAAAGAATGACAAATATAAGAAAGTAACTGTATGTGTTCAGTATATAAAGGATACAAAAATAAGAACGCAAGTACATACACAGATAAACATAAGCATATATTTAGTATGTGAGTATATGGTTTACATGTATTTTTTTTAATGTATGTTAATTTAAGTATGTCTGAGTGTGAGCAGAGCATAATGATGATATCATAAGCTTATTAGAACATAAGGTAAGTTGCATGAAGTAATAAGTAAGCTTGTATATAGTAAGTGTGTGTGTGTGTGTACTTGTTTGAGAATGAATTCAGTATGCCAATAAGGATTAATATAATCTTGGTAACAGGTGAGTAACGAGTTTAAGTATGATAGATAAGTATATGAAATGTAAGGATATGTTTTGTGTATGCTTAGAGAAATGCATAAATATGAACAAACTCAGTGTGTTATAGATATACATGACCTGATGTATGTACATGTATGACATTTAATGAATCATGGCTAGAGTAGAAAGAAGCATGTGAAATGCATATATGCATGTGCATGTGTGTGTGTGTGTGTTAAGATTTTCAGAGATTGAGTTTCAGTTAACTATGTTTTTGAAATTCAAAGTGTTTTAAAGAAAAGTTCAAGATGCTTTTGAAAGAAAAGTATTTCAGAAAAGTTTCTTACAGTTTTGAGATTCGATTCATGTTTTAAAAGTTTATCCACATTTTTATATTTTCGGGGCATGAGGTAAAACCTCACCCCAGTATGTAACTTGGGTTACAGTTCAGAATTGACGGATACTTTGGAATTGACAGATATAGTAGCATGTGTACAAGTGGAGGACTGAGGGGACGCTCTCAGATCCTCGAGCAGGACTAGGGACTACAGAGTCCCGAAATCCTGATTTCAGAACTTGGTGGCTACACTGCCAGTTGAGTTATGGTCCTGGGTGTAGAGCTCTACGTTGCCAGTTGAGTGTTTGTCCTGGACGTAGGGTACCACCAGTTCTAGAGATGCCCAGTTGAGTTATGGTCCTGGGCATCGAGTACACTCAGTTGAGTTATGGTCCTGGGTGCAGAGCAGTTTTCAGATTTTCAGCACACAGTTTTCAGATTTTAAGTGCCTAGATTTTAGAAACCAGATTATAGTACACGGTTTTCAGAAACAGAGTTTAGAAACAGTTTTTCAGATTTCAGTTTTCAGTTTTCAAATACAGTTTACAGTTTTAAGATACAGTTTTCAGTTTTTAGATACAGATCCCAGTTTTCAAGTGTAGCTTTCAGTCTTCAGATACAATTTTCAGAAAGAGCTTTTCCAGAAAGAGAAAGTAAAGTAAAGTTTTCAACAAAGAGTTTTTAGAAAGAAACTTTTAGAAAAAGGGTTCTTCAAAAAGAGTTTTCAAAAAGTATTTTCTAAAAGCTTAACATGTTAAAGTAGTGTACAGTTACAAGTCATGCATATGACTCATGTATTCATTTGTAAATGCATATAGTCGATATTATGCATGAAAGCATTAGTATATTCATATGTAAGTTTTCAGAAAAAGTTTAAAGGTAATGGTTATAAAAGCATGGCTTATTGAGTAAAGCATAATTCACAAGATAAGTATATAGATCATACATCCTAGGAATCATTTGAGATGCATATAGTGGATATTAATGCATGATGGTAAGATTACACTTAGTTGTATTTACGGTTGATGAATGTATGAGTTATATATATACTTACATAGAAGAAACCTTTTCTATAAATACTAGTGTATGTTAAGTGTGATTATATTTATGTACGTATTCATGATTGATGATGGTATGATAAATGTTTGAAATAAAGAATAGTTAATAATTCTGATTTGATGATATTTCAAGATAGTAAAAGAAAGAAAGCTATTATAATTGTCAAATCTAGACTAACTCAGAGTAACTTAGCAGAAGTGTAATGGATCTTAATCTGTTAGTTAGTAAAGTAGAATTGGATATATTTAATATGAAGGATTAGTACGGACATGATTAATAAAATTTAAAGTTTTTAGGCATGTGTTCGGATGAAAAGACTAGCAGCAAGTAATGTGGAAATAAATGAATATAAGTTATAAAGTTAAATCAGATTTGTTAATATTTGCGTGGTCATATAAACGGCTTAGGTTAATTCAGAAACATGATTAAGACTTTGTATGTGTTTGATGCTCAAGTTATGAGCATGGTTACTTACTGGGTCATTATGACTCATACCATAACAGTTTGTTAGTTTTGCAGGTCAGTAGCAGTCATATAGAATCAGCAGAAGTTCGGTGAAGACTTTGAAGACAGTGGATCACCCTATTTGCAGTCAAGGGAGTCTTTGAGTCATGGGTTGAGTTATGGGTCATCACGACCTTTGTTTATGTTCTTGTATTAGTATCTCACATGTAAAGGTTGTAATAGTATGGTTTTATTTTCGAGCTCTGGCCGGAGGCCAAGTATTCATATTTTGTTCATTGAGTTCAGGCCTGAGGCCTTGATGATGATTGCATATTTGTTCAGTTGGTTTAGCAGGTTGTCCTTGGGTGCTGGCTATAGGCCAGGTTGCATGATGTTCTGCATACATCATGCCGAATTTTCGTCAGATTCAGAGGCTTATGGAGATGGGTTTTCCTGTCTCATGCCGGTAGCATCCTGGCCTAGGCGGGATGTTACAATATGGTTCATCAAGTAGCAGGAATCCATGAAGTATGGGTCAACACAGCTGTAAATGCCAAGTTGGATCAGATTTGCAAATGTCTCGAAACTCTTAGCATGCAAGTTAATGTTGGATGCACAAGTTCACCATATGGAGGAGTACTAGAGGCATAATCTTACAACCAACATAATGAGACTATGAACTATGTCAGCAACTTCAACAGACAAGGAAACAATCCATACTCCAATACCTACAACCCAGGTTGGAGGAATCATCCCAACTTCAAATGGAGTAACACTTCAGGGCAAAAGAACAATCCACCACCAGGGTTCCAAGAGCAGAATAAAAGCCAGAAGTATCAAAAAGAGCCAAGAATAGCAGATTTGCTTGCAGAGATGAAAAAACAAGAAGCCAAACATGACGCTTTGTTTCAAGCATAAGCAACATCATACGATGCTATGTTTAAAAGTCAAACAGCTTCTATGAAGGAACTGGAAAATCAATTGGGACAACTGGCCAATGCTCAAAGTTACAGACCTCAAGGTACACTTCCTAGCGACACAGAACCAAATCCAAGGAGCAAAGAAAATGAGCAATGGCAAGCTATCACTTTGAAAAGCGACACTGAAATTAATAAAGTTGTTGGAGTCAAGGCATTTACTGAGAATTTTCCAAAAGAAAGCAATAAAGCAGATCCACAAATGGAGGAAAAAAAGGCAAAAGAAAATGATCGAGAAAGATTTACTCCACCTCCACATTTTCCACAACGTCTCTAGAAACACAAATTGGACAAACAATTTGCTCGATTCCCGGAAATTTTCAAAAAATTACACATCAACATTCCATTTGCAGAAGCGTTGGAGTAGATGCCCAGTTATGTCAAATTCATGAAAGATATTCTATCACGAAAGCGAAGATTAGGAGATTACGAGACTATAGCATTGACAGAAGAATGCAGCTCCATCATTCAGAGGAAGTTCCCCCCAAAGTTGAAGGATCCTGGTGGTTTCACCATCCCTTGCACCATAGGAGAACATTACTTCGGTAAGGCTTTGTGTGATTTAGGTGCTAGTACTAACTTGATGTTTTTGTCTATTTACATGAAACTGCAGCTTGGAGAAGCAAAGCCCACCTCAGTCACTCTGCAACTTGCTGATAGATCACTCACATTTCCGAGAGGTGTAGTGGAAGATGTATTGGTCAAAGTCGACAAATTCATTTTCCTAGCAGATTTCATTGTCCTTGACATAGAAGAAGACAAAGATGTACCCATCATCCTCAGGAGACCATTCTTGGAACAGGTCGAACCATTATTGATGTACAAAGAGGTGAATTAACCATGAGGATGCAGAACCAAGAAATAACATTTAATGTGTTCAAAGCCATGAGATTCATGAATGACGAAATGGAGGAGGAATGTTTCAAACTTGATGTACTAGATAGTATCATCCAGAATACAGAAGCTATGCAACTTTCCACTGACAAACTTGACGCATGCATCACCAACATGACAGACAAGGAATTAGATGGTGAGCTTCTGGAATGCATAAACTATCTTGATGGAGCCTCTCGCTTCAGATCGCCACCGTAGGTGGAAAGCTTAGAACTTCTAAAAAATGAGCAACTCAAGCTCTTGATAGAAGAACCACCGCAGCTGGAACTAAAGCCACTTCCGAGCCATCCCAGGTATGCATACTTGGAAAACAATTCTGAGAGCTATTGGCTGTGTTGGGATAGTTATGGAACCCCTAGGGTCGGATCGGTGCCCCGCATAGTGGAAATGGGTCTAACCCGTGGATATCTAGAATGAGTGTATTTTAAAATTAATAAAATATGATATTTTATTTTTCAAGTGTTTTAGGGAAAACCAGAAATAAATCTAGATCCGGAAAAATTCCACTCGGGATAAAAAACCGAACATAAATAAAATTCTCAAGGTTTAGGTATGTTGTGCAAGCAGCATGCTACTTAGCATGCAGCTTGCGCATCATGCTGCCCAGCAGCATACGCTCCGCTTGCTCTCGGCTTTAATGGCTGAGAGCAACTAAACCATTATTATTATTATTATTATTATTAAAATTTATTTTCTAAAAATAAAAACCTTTAAAACACTCAAAATAATTTTAATTTCAAAACCAACCACAACACATATTATAAAATAAACATATATAAATTATATATATATATATATATATATATATATATATATATATATTTCTTTGAATCAAATTACAACCCAAAATAGAATCTCAATAAGAAATATCTCATGAACAATTCTAGGTCACCCAAATATGGTCAAGTGATTCTAGAATGGTAGCCATAGCTCTAAGCTTTAATTTAGAGTTCCAAACTCTTATTAATATTTCATGACCAACATTAACATCTTTGACCTAATACATAAACATGTTGTGTTTATACTTCTAAAGTATCCTAACACAATTGATTAGCCTTATTTCAACATTAAGCTATATGATCATGCATCTAATACACAAATAAACATAGCTTATGAGAAGATCAAACATTACATAGTAAGCTTGATGCAAGATCTGATCTACCTCTCATTTGTTGAAATGGTTGGAGAACCTCCAAGTTGTGCAAGCTTGACTTCAAGATCCAATCTTGTTTCCAATGATATCAAGCTTCACTTCAAGATTTAATCTTGATTTATTCTAGATGAAATTTTGTAGAGACCTCACAAGCTTCTCTAAACACTTCTCTAACTTAAGCTAATCTCTCAAGAATTACTTGTGTATAGTGTAGGAAACACTTTCCTTGCGCAGCGGAAACGTCTTAGGCACACAGATTGGACTTGAAATTTTTTACTGCCCTTCCCTTTGAACTTCCAAATGTTACTGCCACCACAACTAACATTTTGCTTCAGTTTTAGGCAAGAATCCAGCTCCAAAAAAACCCCGGAACAGTCTCCAAGTAGCCCCGAATAGTCGGATAAAAACTGGACTGTTTTGGACTCGATTCGCGCCCAACGCACTACAGAAACAACCCCTGAAATGCGTGGACTATGGCCGGGTTTAAATTCTAATTTTTCACTTGAAAACAGCCCCAACACAGCCCCAAAACACCACAAAATGTTCCTAAAAAACTGGATTAAAACAAAACCAAACCGAGTTCCGTTTCACCAAGTAAAGGGGAGGTAATGAGCAAAACAAAACATCATTGCCGAGTACACCAAGAATAAGATGAAGATGAAGATTTTTTCAACACCACAAAGTCTTCCGAACTATATCTCGTTACCAACGGAAACTTGTGAGCGGGACTCACAAAATAATCCTTAAACGTTTTAGTGATTTAAGCACACTTGGTATTTGTTTTTAATTTCTTCTTTTTCTTTCTATTGGTTTTTCTCAACTTTTGAGAGAGAATGAAGAAGAAGAAAATGGAGGCTAGGTTTAGAATGAAAGACTTAAGCAAAAAGAAAAATAATTTTTCTTTTTATACTTAGGTTCTTTTGTTTCCAAAACAAAACAAACCCTACCTATTCCTCCATGTCAAAATTCGGCCAAGGGATATCTTTTCCTCTTTAATTTTTGTAACATAAATCAAGAATTGATTGTCATCATCATGACAAAATTAAATTACAAAATTAAAGATATAATAGCCTTTTCAAATTGATAACTTCCAAAGCTATCAATAGGCTTTCCAAAAACCATTTTTGGAATCTCAAAATAATATCCTTATTTATTAAATCATATATCTAATATAATTTAATAATTTGTAATTAATGATTATTAAATAATTATTAATAAGACCATATGTTAAACTTTAACATAAGGTTCCAAGTGTGACATAATAATATTATTAATCATATTAATAATATTTATACATATGTGAGTATATAATTGGACTATCCAATTATACTAAATCCGCTATAGTAAATTGAGCTAGCACGGGGACCAAATTGACCTACAGTTCCGAGCTCCAATATTCTCGAAATATTAATTAAGCTTTTAATTAATTATTCCGAATTTTTAACTTCAGGTTATTCCACTAAAAACCTGAAGTTGTACTCTCGTTGCCATTGATGATATATAAAACTGAAACAAGTCGGTGTCCATCGACATAGTCACTACATATGAATTGACCCTTCACGAGTATCTCATAATTAGAGCCGGGTCATAATGTCCGTTATGCCCCTCTAATTATTTATACCTTAAGTACCATTGATTCTCTAATGAACGATTTATTCATAACCATTATGAATTTTAATCTTTCTATTCGTAATAGAAAGACTTGAGTGCTCAAACCGTTCAAGTACCGAATCAACCCTTAAGGAAGATACTCCTCTACTTCTCATAAGAATGAGTGAACTCCATGTCTATGTAAAACGTTTCTAGCTACACAACAGACCATGCCCCCAAAGTACGTAGCTATTGGTCGGGACTGCTACACTAACCTCACATTTGTATCCCTTTTCTCCTTTAGCTCAGCAAGGTATTTAGGACAATTCCTTTTCCAATGCCCGTTCTTGTTGCAGTGGAAACACTTTCCTTTGGGTTTGGCATCCTTGGAGCCTTTCTTGTTCATCTTCTGAAAAGGCTTAGCCTTAGCCTTCCCAGTGCTATTCTTCTTCATCTTTGCAGATTTAGAAGACTCGGCAATATTTGCCTCAGCACTGGGCTTACGAGGATCCATAAGCATAGACTCAGGTGAGCTCATTAAGCAGTTAGGTCAAAGTAAAAGTCAACTTTTTCATAGCGTAGTTGCTTTTAAACTGCAGGAAACTCTTGGAAGAGTTTCCATAATCATGGTCACCTTGCTACACTCGTTAATACGAGCTTCATGGGTTTCAATAGTGTTGAGATAGGTCATCATCCTCAAGACGTGCTCTCAGACTGATGTCCCATCATTCATCCTAGCAGTCATCGCTGAGACCATGGCCTTATGACGTTGACGCTCCGAAGGCTACCCGAACATGCCCTGCAATGAATCCATCATCTGAGATGCTGAAGCCATAGGTTCATGTTTTGCAGCAAGAACCTCAGACATCTCTGCTAGCAAGTAGAAGCAGGCTTTCTCATTAGCTTCGACCCATTTCTTATCGGCATCGCGCACAGCTTGGCCAGCATTTTTGGCCGGCTCGGGAGGACACTCCTCCGTCATGACAAACTTTAGGTCTTCGCATACCAAGATAGCATTCATGTTACTTTTCCACTTAACATAATTTTCTCCCGTTAATTTATCATTTGAGAGTATAGAAATAATTGGAGAAACCATGACTGAAAAATAAAATAAACATGCATTTAACATTCATTCATCGCATATTAAAATCATCAAATAATTTTGGCATAAAGTTAAACATGATGCATAAACCATGAATAACGAATTAGAAACCTAAGAGATTTACTATGCCTCGGAAATCTATCATCCCACAAGTAAGTGCCGCCGTAGGGTAGGTCAAATACTTGCATGATAGATCAAGACAATCTCAAGCGATTAATATATACGGGAATAACTTTTATTCATATATTAACCAACTACTGTTTGATTCGATCAAGGAATTTCATTAACAATTAATTATTCCTTTGTGAGTGTGATTCGCTGTTTCAGGATCTTTGGACTTAACAAGTGAAGTGCCGCCGTAAGGTAGGTCAGTTCACCTGATACATCTAGAATCCCTATCCTCTCGGAATCCAAACCTGATATTGACCCAAAATAGACACTATCCGTAGGGGGACGAAAGCAAAGCCGTATCGAGGCGCCTTTTGAATCCCACGTTTTTGGAGTAACAACGGAGATCGCGAGATATACTATTGTATATCCCTATCCCACTCACTATTTTATGTTTAAGGTTTCTATTTATAAAATATCTAATATTTTAATTTAACTAGTGTGAATAAATTAATGGCGGCTAAATCATAACTCTTATTTACACTAGTACGATAAATTTTAACTCTTAAAATTTATATCACTAATTTCTATTAGTCTCTACTAATTGGATTACTCAAATAAACTAATTTAATTAGAGTGGCATTAGTGACCTATTATATTTGAACTTTTAAAATACTAGAACACTAATAGGTTTAAAATTTTAGAATCCTAAAATGGTCAAGATTTATATTAAACTATTTAATTAATCTTAGTGTGTTATAAAATCCAATGGTACGTGGAATTGTATCCCGAGTGCAGACCATATTACCGTCCATTCGGATTCGGCTATGGAATTTATGTCCGGATTTCCATCCAATATACCAATGAAATTTATTATGCACTTATTAGGCCCAATATATTAGAATTCAAATTTTAAACCATAAAACCATAAAACCAATTAATCCAATTATTTATTTTTCCAGGCATAACATATTCTAATTTAAACATTTTAAATCACATAAAATCACATTTCATGTCTATAATGATTATGCATCCAATGCATGTTTTGGCATGTGAAATGCAAGAGTAGGCACCCTAAGTTATATGACATGTTATTCAAACAATTCGAATTACACATACATATAACATAAAAAAAATATTTTGCATTGACCAGGCTTTTATTTTTCCTATACTAATCTAATTAGTACAAAAATACTCAAGGCATCCCTTGGTCTTCAAATGACGCTCTAAGGTGGTGTTGGCTCATTTTGCGATTTCGGTGCTCTTAATTACAACAATTGAAATTTTTACATTGGAAAAAATGAAATACAACAATTGCAAATATTGGTCTTATAGCCTTACATCCCAAAATCAAAAACCAACAAATAAAATAAGAGCTGGAAAAATTTACGACCAATGGAAATTCCATTCATCACATGAAAAACAGTAAACATTAATCATATGAATATTATTTTGTGCCTACTCATCTAAACATGCATATCAATATTTATAACTCATATAAATATATAAAAACAGTAACTTTAAATGAAAAAGTAAAGGGTTAAGAATACTTTTCAACCTCGCTCTCGATGCCAATTGTAGGAAACGCTTTCCTTGCACAGCGAATATGTCTTAGGCACACGGATCGAACTTGCAAAATTTTTCTGCTCTTCCCTTTGAACTGCCAAATGTTACTGCCACCACCACTGACATTTTGCTTCAGTTTTAGACAAGATTCCAGCCCCCAAAACAGCCCCGGAATAGTCCCTGAACAACCCCGAACATCCGGACAAAAACTGGACTGTTTCGGACTCGGCTCGTGCCCAACACACTACAGAAATAGCCTCTGAAATGCGTGGACTATGGGTGTGTTTTAGTTCTGATTTTTCACTTGAAAACACCCCCAACACAGCCCCAAAATACCACAAAATGTTCCCAAAAAAACTGGATTAAAACGAAACCAAATCGAGTTCCGTTTCACCAAGTAAAAGGGCAGCAATGAGTAAAACAAAACCTCACTGCCAAGTACAACAAGAATGAGATGAAGATGAAGATTTGTTCGGCACCACAAAGTCTTCCGAACTATATCTCGTTACCAACAGAAACTCGTGTGGGCAAGACTCACAAAATAATCCTTAAACGTTTTAGAGATTTAAGCACTCTTGGTATTTGTTTTAATTTCTTCTTTTTCTTTCTATTAGTTTTTCTCAACTTTTGAGAGAGAATGAAGAAGAAGAAGAAGATGGAGGCTAGGGTAGAATGAAAGACTTAAGTAAAAAGAAAAATAATTTTTCTTTTTATACTTAGGTTCTTTTATTTCCAAAACAAAACAAACTCTATCTATTCCTCCATGTCAAAATTCGGCCAATGGATATCTTTTCCTCTTTAATTTTTGTAACATAAATCAAGAATTGATTGTCATCATCATGCCAAAATTAAATTACAAAATTAAAGATATACTAGCCTTTTCAAATTGATAACTTCCAAAACTGTCAATAGGCTTTCCAAAAACCATTTTTGGAATCTCAAAATAATATCCTTATTTATTAAATCATATATCTAATATAATTTAATAATTATCAAATAATTATTAATAAGACCATATGTTAAACATTAACATAAGGTTCCAAGTGTGACATAATAATATTATTAATCATTTTAATAATATTTATACCTGAGTATATAATTGGATTATCCAATTATATTAAATCCGCTATAGTAAATCGAGCTAGCACGAGGACTAAATGGACCTACGGTTCTGAGCTCCAATAATCTTGAAATATTAATTAAGCTCTTAATTAATTATTCCGAATTTTTAACTCCAGGTTATTCCACTAAAAACCCGAAGTTGCACTCTCATTGTCGTAGATGATATATTAAGCCGAACCAAGTCGGTGTCTATCGATATAGTCACTAAATACGAATTTACCCTTCACGAGTATCTCGTAATTAGAGCTGGGTCATAATGTCCGTTATGACCCTCTAATTATTTATACCTTAAGTACCATCGATTCTCTAATGAAAGATTTATTCATAACCATTATGAATTTTAATATTTCTATTCGTAATAGAAAGACTTGAGCACTCAAACCGTTCAAGTACCGAATCAACCCTTAAGGAAGATACTCCTCTACTTCTCACAAGAACGAGTGAACTCCATGTCTATGTAAAATATTCCCAGCTACACAACAGACCATACCCCCAAAATACGTAGCTATTGATCGAGACTGCTACACCAACCTCACTTTTGTAAATCAAAGGACATAGCCTGCCATGCAGGAGTTCGTAGTACATTACAGATTAAGATAAATCCATATATGACCATCTAGTAGATCGAAATGACTTTCTTTGTTTACCCGATATTATAAGAATATCATTTCCATCTGGGTCTAGTCCTATATGATCACATCATACAACATGCCTTCATTCTCATGTCTCTACATGGACGATCCCGGATCAAGATCACCATACAAATATAGAATGGACTGCAGCTATAGATAAACCACAAACAAATCTGGAACCATCGATCCCAAGATATAGGATTTCACCTTCAGGTTACCATCCTTCCATATATCAAAAGTTTCTCGCTCTTCTGGTGTGGAATCAGGATCGATATCAACAGGCAGTGGATTGATCATGACATAAGTCAACTTTTCATACTCCAAGACAAGGCGCATGTTCATTTCCCATTCGAAATAGTTTTCGGCTCCTTTTAGCTTATTGGAATCCAAAAGTTTCATCAATGGATTAGTGGCAGCCATCTACAAGACAACATTTTTGAGTAGTAGCAGAATAATTTTCATTTCAAAAGTGATAACACTAATTGATTATGTTGATGGTGTTTTCAAGCACTACAGTATTTAAGACAGCGCGACAAGGACAAAAGGGTAAACTCTCTCTCTGGTTGAGGTCATGTAGCCGACCCGACCACAACATGTGAAGACCGACCACTTTTGTTCATATGACCGAGCACTATAGAGGTCGGCAGGAACACTCTCAGCAGAAAAGATTGTCATGGCCGACCTCATTAAGACCGACCAGACAACGGGCCGTGTTCAAGACAACAGCACCCCATTCTTATGGATAAGATAAGAAAGATATCCTGCTCTCGCAAGGAGAAGGAGTCAGAATCCAAAAGGGAATACGGAAGAAGAAGGCATTACCGGATCAGGAAACCATGCAAAAAGAGAAGACTGAGTACAAATAGGATTTCTTATGCAAATAAGAGTCTGATTTCTGTATTATTATAAATAGGAGGGTAGAGCATGTGTAAAAGGACATCTGAAAATCATCACAAGAGTGAGAGATTGGAGTCATAAAGTTCCAATTTGTAAGAGCAAAGGAGAGGCCTGAGAGGTGTATTTGAGTAATAAAAAGAGTACCACCATGTTCTTGTCCGTGGACGTAGGTCGGATCCCAAAATCCACTGAACCACGTTAAATCTCTTTGTCGATTGGTGTGTTTTCCCGTCTCCCGCTAAATTTGCTTTTGGTCCCCCATAATCAAACAAATTCACAGTTGAAGGAGGGTTCCCTCGGAGGTGATATTCCCGTATTACCCTGAGACCAAAATCAGCCGTCAACAGTTGGCGCCGTCTGTGGGGAACTTCAACAAAAAGCAACTCGCGTGATAAGACAAATGGCGGAAGACAGAGATCACCAACCAGGAGGTCCGGCAATGGACTGGATGAAAAGAATGGAAGATAGCATGAGGACTATGATGGATCAACTAGAAAGAATGGAAGGAGCAAACAACGAGGAACCTGAAACCGGGGCCGGCCAGAAGAGGAAAGAGAGGGAAAAAGGAAAAAGAGTAGTAGATATAAGCGAAGACGAGGGACCCAGAAAGAGAGGCCCTTATGGGATAAGATCTGAAGTGGTAGGAAGAGAGCCACGATCCGAAGACACATGGGAAGAGGAGGGACAATCACCCAACCCCTCATCCGACAGTTTTTTCAACTCCGAGAGGAGGAATAGAAAATACAACGAAGACGTACAGAGACCTCCGAGCTCAAGGAACGCCACGCCCGGAACGACAGGAGAACAGAAGGACACAGAAGGCGACACGGGGGCACAACCCGTGAAATAAAATCTTGGTTGAAAAAAGAGATGACCAGATGGGAAGAAAGCCTCAAGATCGGCGCGGGAGACACCCGAGGCGAGGAAGAGGGGTCTCCCCTTACAGAAGAAATAAAAACAGCACAGTTCCCGAAGAGATTTAACATGCCGACCGTGGCACCATACAAAGGCCACTCCGACCCAAAATCCCACATTGAGAATTTTGTCCTCCTGATGGAAGTACATGGGGTAACGGGCGACGCCGTATGCAAAGTATTTCCCTTAACTTTAGGTGGACTTGCCATCCTATGGTATAGAAGTCTGGCCCCGGGGAGCATCCAGAGCTTCTCCCAGCTTAAGAAATCGTTTATCCGACACTTCAAAGGAGCCTGCACCCCTAAAAATACAATAGGAGAACTAAGGCTCATAAAACAGGGAGACGACGAAACACTGAAAAGCTTCATTGAAAGGTACCATAACATCGTACTCGAGGTCGGAGGGTACGAATCCCAAGAAGCCCTGGAAAGTCTGAAAGGGGCCCTAAGGGTCGGGAAACTGTGGACCCATCTGAGAATCCATGAGACACCAGACTACGCTACCGCACTGGAGATAGCCAGGAAGTACGTCCTGCTAGAAAGCGAAGAAAAAGTATCCCGGAGGGGGACAACCACCAGAGAAAGGGTGACAAGGAGGGAAGACCACCGGCGACCGGAAAGAGAATTCCGGAAGTTCAATCCAAGACCCAAAGAATTCAAGCCAATGGCACAGAAGGATCAAGGAAAGAGGCCCACAACTCAGGTAAACCACGTGGTTCGAGAGGAGGCATATATCCCTTTGAGCAAGCCGCCAGGAGAAATCATCATGGAGATACGGGAGAAAGGTCTCTTAATAGAACCAGACCTCAGGAGGTTTCCCCCAGACAGAAAAAACAAAAGGTCATACTGCCTACATCACAACCTAAAAGGGCACACAACCGATGAGTGCAAGGATCTGCGGGAACAAATGGAGGACCTGGCCCGGAACGGGTACCTGAACAATTACATCGACCACGAAACCATGGCCGCCAGACAAAGGGCAAGGAATCGAGGGGTGAACGTCATCGCAGGAGGGGCAACGCTGGCCGGGGACTCTAACCGGTCAAGAAAGAATTACAGCCGAGCACGGGGAACAGAGGTGCTGAAAACAGAAAAAATCCCAAACCCCCAAGGAAATCGGTCAACACCCATTATGTTCACCGATGAAGACGCTCAGGGGGTAAGTTTCCCCCACGATGACGCACTGATAATCAAAGCAACGATCGGCGGCACAGAAGTGGACCGAATCCTGGTGGATCCTGGGAGCGCGGTAGACATAATTTCCAAAGAGACTTTGGAGGACCTGGGGTAGAATGCACAGCCCTAACCAAAGACAGCACCCCCTGTACGGATTCGGGGGTTCAACGGTCATCCCCCTGGGAAAAATTCAGTTAGCAGTGACGATCGGGGCTGCCCCCAAAACCCGAACAATCATGATAAACTTCACCGCAGTAGACTGCATGAGCAGTTATCAAGTCATTGTCGGCCGCCCCTTCATGATGAAAACCAAGGCCGCAATGTCCTGTCATTACTTGAAATTGAAGTTCCCCACACGGGAAGGGATCGGAATCGTATGCGGAAGCCAGAAAAAAGCCCGCAGCTGTTTTGCCACTTTCTCGCGAGAAACCCTCTGCGTAGAAAGAGGCACCAAGAAGAGACAGAGAGACGAGGATGACGAAAATACAAGGAAAGACCCTGCTCCTCGCCCGACAAAGCTGCACGGCTCGGATCAGCCGAAGAATTGGAAGAAGTAAAACTATTCGGGCCAGAGAAGAACATAAAAATAGGAGGAAGTCTAGACAAAGCCCTAAGAAAAGACTTGTTGGAATGTCTGCAAGAGTACCCCGACGTTTTTGCATGGGGACACGATGACATGCCCGGAATCGACCCAAAATTCATAAGCCATCGCTTAGCAGTGAACCCATTACATAAGCCAGTAAAACAGAAGAGGAGAATATTCAACCAGGAGCGGTGCGGAGCAATAGCAACCGAGGTGGAAAAATTGCTGAAAGCCGGCTTCATCCGGGAAGTAAAATACCCAGAATGGGTGTCCAACGTGGTACTGGTGAAAAAGTCTAACGGAAAGTGGAGAATGTGCGTAGATTTCACCGACCTCAACAAAGCATGTCCAAAAGACAGCTTTCCCCTCCCAAATATAGACCAACTGGTAGATACAACAGCCTGCCAAGGGCTGCTAAGCTTCATGGACGCCTTCTCGGGATACAATCAAGTCAAGATGCACCCTGCGGATGAGGAGAAGACCACCTTTATTACTGACCAAGGGCTATACTGCTATAAAGTAATGCCTTTCGGATTGAAGAATGCAGGGGCGACTTTCCAGAGACTGGTGAACAAAGTCTTCAAACCGCTCATCGGCACGACCATGCTGGTATATGTCGACGACATGATAACAATGTCCGAGGAACCAAGAGGCCATGTAGCCGACCTGAAGAAAACTTTCGAACTCCTGAGGAAACAGTTTAAAAAGCTCAATCCAGAGAAGTGTGCATTCGGGGTAGCCTCGGGAAAATTCCTGGGCTACATGGTAAGTTCACGAGGCATTGAAGCAAACCCGCAAAAGATACAGGTCGTGCTAGACCTGAAGTCTCCCCGGACAGTTAAGGAAGTGCAAAGCCTTACAGGAAGAATCGTCGCACTCAACCGGTTCATCTCGCGAGCAACCGACAAGTGCCATCATTTCTTCAAAGTCATCAAAAAAGCTCAAAAGGGGTCGACTGGACACCCGAGTGCGAAGAAGCCTTCCAGCACCTAAAACAATACCTGGCACAGCCCCCCCTCTCCTAGCCAAACCCCTCCCAGGGGAGACGCTGTATCTATACCTGGCCGTCTCAAAACACGCAGTAAGCTCGGCACTGGTACAAGAGACGACCGACCACGTCCATAAACCAGTTTACTACGTCAGTAAAGCCCTGCTGGACGCAGAAACTCGATACCCCATACACGAACTCATTGCCCTGTCCCTGGTCACTGCAGCACGGAAGCTACGACCCTACTTTCAAGCCCATCCGATCAAGGTATACACGGATTATCCCCTGAGACAAATCTTACAGAAACCGGAGCCTCAGGGAGACTGATGAAGTGGTCAGTAGAAATAAGCGAGCACGACATCTCCTACCTCCCGAGAACGCAATAAAAGGGCAAGCCTTAGCAGACTTCATAGCAGAACTCACAGAACCGCAGGTCTTAGCCGTAGAAGAAGACAGGTGGGAAATGTCTGTAGACGGGTCCGCAAGCTCGCACGGATACGGAGCAGGGGTAGCACTAAAAAGTGAAAAGGGAGAAGAAATACTGCTCGCCCTCAAATTCGCCTTCCAAACTACAAACAATGAAGCACAGAGTACGAGGCGATACTGGCCGGACTAAGGCTGTGTACGGTAGTAGGAGTCCACAATGTAGTGATCATGAGTGACTCTCAGCTAGCAATACAGCAGCTGAAAGGAGATTTTCAAGCCAGAGAACCAGCCATGGTAGCTTACTTAGCCGAAGTAAAGAAGTGGGTGGAGAAAGTGGGAAACGTACTCTTCGAACAGGTCGGACGAGAAGACAACTGCGAAGCAGATTCCCTGGCCAGGCTTGCCTCTTCAATGAAGACAGAAAACCCCAGGGTAATCCCTCTTATATACCTCCAAGAAAGAAGCATAGGGGAGACAGAGGTGGATGTACTAGAAGAAGAAGACAAAGATTCATGGATGCAACCGATCAGGAGGTACCTGGAAACAGGAGAAACCCCAAAAGATAAAAAGGAGGCCAGGAAGCTGAAATTCAAGAGCACCAAGTTTTCCCTAATTGGGGGAGTACTCTACCGGAGAGGATACACCGTACCCCTCCTAAGATGCTTAGCACCAGAAGAAGCAGACTACGTGCTCAGGGAGATTCACGCAGGCATCTGCGGAAGCCACGCCGGGGGAAGATCAATCGCCTTCAAAGCCTTGAGGCAAGGATTTTACTGGCCAACCATGCACGAGGATGGCGTGAAGATAGCACGGAAATGCGAGGGATGCCAAAAGAATGCCAACCTCCACCATCAGCCGGCAGAGCAGCTGACCACCATATCCAGCCCCTGGCCCTTCGCACAGTGGGGGCTAGACATTATAGGGCCGATGCCGAAAGGACGAGGTCAGGCGAAATATGCAATCGTGGCCATAGACTACTTTACCAAATGGGTAGAAGCAGAACCATTGTCCACCATCTCGGAAAAGAAAGCCACGGAGTTCCTGAAGAGAAATATAATTTGCCGGTTCGGAATCCCCCAGGCAATCATCACCGACAACGGAAAGCAATTCGACAGCAGGGGATTCAGAAAACTTTGTGAAGACCTCCAGATAACCTTAAAATTCGCCTCGCCGGCCCATCCCAAGTCGAACGGGCAGGTTGAAGCCACCAATAAAACCATCAAGTCAAACCTGAAAGCTCGGCTCGGATCAAGCAAAAGCCTATGGGTCGAGGAGCTACCAGAGGTACTGTGGGCACACCGAACGACCTTCAAGGACTCAACAGGAGAGACACCCTTCTCCCTATCATACGGATGTGAGGCCGTCATCCCGGCAGAGATCGGAATATCAACCCACCGGGTCCGTCACTTTGAAAACGAACGGAACGAAGAACTTATCAAAAATCACCTCGACCTGATCGAAGAAAGAAGAGAGCAGTCAGCAGTAAGAACAGCCATCTACCAACAGAGAATGACCCGATTCTACAATAAGAGAGTTCGGACCCGCTCCTTCCTGCCAGGTGATCTAGTGCTAAGAAAAGTGACTCTGAACACCCGACGACCTGAAGAGGGTTCGTTAGGTGCCAAGTGGGAGGGACCTTACAGGATCACTGAGATAGTAAGACCAGGGGCCTACATCCTGGAGCGTCTGGACGGCAAGATTGAAGAAACCATGGAACGCCGAGATGTTAAGAAAGTACTTCCCATGAAAAGATCAACTTTCCTTTCTTCTATTTTCTTTTTTTGCAGAAGCCGGACAAAACACCGAACCAGAACAACTGTTGTAAAAAGGGCGGTCCGCCCCCAAACATGAATAAAAATTCCTTTTTTGACGAAATCCTTTAAATTCGAAAACGACGGATCGGGGCTGGATTTCGTTCCGCTGAGACCGGTTGTTTACTTAGCTCGGGGTCGGGTTACGTCCCACGAGTATTCGGGTGGGTCTGGTGTGCTGGGGACGTAACATTCCCCCAGGGCCAAGTGATTCAAACAGCTCGGGGTCGGGCGATGTCCCACCGAGTCTGTCTTTGGACTGGGGACGTAACATTCCCCCAGGGCCAAGTGATTCAACAAACAGCTCGGGGTCGGGCGATGTCCCACCGAGTCTGTCTTTGGACTGGGACGTAACATTCCCCCAGGGCCAAGTGATTCAAACAGCTCGGGGTCGGTCGATGTCCCATGTCCCACCGAGTCTGTCTTTGGACTGGGGACGTAACATTCCCCCAGGGCCAAGTGATTCAAACAGCTCGGGGTCGGGCGATGTCCCACCGAGTCTGTCTTTGGACTGGGGACGTAACATTCCCCCAGGGCCAAGTGATTCAAACAGCTCGGGGTCGGGCGATGTCCCACCGAGTCTGTCTTTGGACTGGGGACGTAACATTCCCCCAGGGCCAAGTGATTCAAACAGCTCGGGGTCGGGCGATGTCCCACCGAGTCTGTCTTTGGACTGGGGACGTAACATTCCCCCAGGGCCAAGTGATTCAAACAGCTCGGGGTCGGGCGATGTCCCACCGAGTCTGTCTTTGGACTGGGGACGTAACATTCCCCCAGGGCCAAGTGATTCAAACAGCTCGGGGTCGGGCGATGTCCCACCGAGTCTGTCTTTGGACTGGGGACGTACATTCCCCCAGGGCCAAGTGATTCAAACAGCTCGGGGTCGGGCGATGTCCCACCGAGTCTGTCTTTGGACTGGGGACGTAACATTCCCCCAGGCCAAGTGATTCAAACAGCTCGGGGTCGGGCGATGTCCCACCGAGTCTGTCTTTGGACTGGGGACGTAACATTCCCCCAGGGCCAAGTGATTCAAACAGCTCGGGGTCGGGCGATGTCCCACCGAGTCTGTCTTTGGACTGGGGACGTAACATTCCCCCAGGGCCAAGTGATTCAAACAGCTCGGGGTCGGGCGATGTCCCACCGAGTCTGTCTTTGGACTGGGGACGTAACATTCCCCCAGGGCCAAGTGATTCAAACAGCTCGGGGTCGGGCGATGTCCCACCGAGTCTGTCTTTGGACTGGGGACGTAACATTCCCCCAGGACCATGTGATTCAAACAGCTCGGGGTCGGGCGATATCCCACCGAGTCTGTCTTTGGACTGGGGACGTAACATTCCCCCAGGGCCAAGTGATTCAAACAGCTCGGGGTCGGGTTACACCGAGTCAGCCGCTTCGGTCTGGGGAGGTAACATTCCCCCAGAACCCAAGTCTTTCACTCAACTCGGGGTCGGGTTACGTCCCACCGAGTCAGCTTCTTTGGTCTGGGGAGGTAACATTCCCCCCAGAACCCAAGTCTTTCGCTCAGCTCGGGGTCGAGATACGCCCCACCAAGTCGGCTCCCCGGACCAGGGGACATAACATTCCCCCGGGTCCAAATGCCTCACTCTTCCCGGGGTCAATCCAGACCCCTCTGACTCATGCTGACCCCTGATGGGCCTTAAAATTGCTGGGATAACAAGAAGCATAAAAGGAAAGAAGAAGAAGAAAGAAATAAGTAGACATAAATGTGTATATATACATAAAAATAAATTGTAATTATTACAAAAAAAAAAAAAAAACAAGTTAAGTGTACATAGGGCCCCGGTAGGGTTACCCTTTCTCATTCATCCCGCGCATGGGCAGGAACTTCTTCTCAGTTGGCTCAGATGGCGGAAGGAGCGGCTCGGCATCAGGAGGAGGAGCTGCGACTTCGACCTCGGCGTCAGTAGGAGGAGCAACGGTTTCAAATTCGGCAGCAGGGACAGCCTCTGCTTTAAGAACATGAGGAGGAATCTCAAGGCAGTCCTCGTCCGCAGCAGGGATCTCCGATCCTTCTTCTGGAGGAACCTCGGGAGCCGGAACAACCGAGATGGGGGCGGGATCCATCACCCCTCCTCAGGTGGGGGAGGGATCCACTTCCGAAACTCTTCCTCGGAAATGTCCCCTTTGCAGTAACTGATAGCCGCGTAGATAGGGTCCATATTCAGGCTCGGCAGCACCATCGGTATCATCTCGGCACAATCGCCAACTCCCTCTAGACGGATGACCTCCTTCTCGGCCTCGAGATCAGCTTCTCTCTTCTCCAGCTCGGTCTCTCTCTCCTCGAGATCAATCTCCCTCTCCTAAAGCTCGGTTTTCTTCCTCTCAAGACTGTCTCGGGCACGAGCAACCTCCTCATCCTTGCTCTTCAACTTGGCCTCAGCACTGGCTACCTTCCCCCTCAGAACCCCAATTTCAGATTGGGCAGCCTTCAGATCCTCCCGGGCGCTATCAGCAAGTTTCCTTTCCAGCACAGCAGCTGCCTTGAGGGCTTTATTCGCTTTGAAGCTCTCGACAGCGGCCGCCTCATGATTCTTGATCACCTCCTCCCGGTCAGCCAACTTTGCCTCCACTTCAGAAAGACGACTTTGAAGCCTCTGGGCCTGACCGCCCTCGGACAGCAAAGTCAGAAGAAGACCTTTGTTCTTAGCCATAAGGTAGTTGGCCTGCACACAGAAAGGGAGAAAAGAGTCAATAAAAATAAAAAAAAATAAAAAAAGAAGAAAGAAGAGAGAACCGAGACCCAAAAAACCGAGGAGGGGAGTGAAAATACCTTCGCCATCTGAGAACTCATCTCAGTCACAACACCCTCGGGAGATACATCCTCGTACCTCGAGACCTCCCCCGGGGGAATCACCTCGGCCAACTCATTGAAAGCCGGCACTAAATGAGAAGTGGCCCCCGGATGCTTTCTCCCAAGTCATCCACCCCGAGGACCACAGGGCCCTTCCGTTTCCTGGAGGAGATTTCAGAGGACTTCTTCCCCCTACGAATGTCCTTCCTCTTGACTGGAGCAGCCCCCTCGTCTTCTCCCTCCTGGGCCAACTCGGTCTCCTCGGTCCCGAACTGACGCCTCCTCTTCCTAAAAGGCTTCGGCGGACTGGCAAGGTGAGCAGATCCTCATGATTGCCCGCCAGAAGGTGAGGATAGTCCCCGAGCACTTATTTGGACTTGTCCAGAAGATATGTTCTCAGCAAGATCAGTCCGTGCCCGGGAAGCTTCAGCATCAGCATGGCCGGCCTTCTTCACGGTACCGGCCAACTTCTCAAGAAACTTTGGCCTCTTCGACATACCTGCAAAAAAAAAAAAAAAGAGGAAGAAAAGAAATCAAGATCCGAGAACATAACAAAAGCATCAAAACACGTAAACAAACAAGCATCCAGCAGACCTCCACCAATCCGACCCGAGGCCTCCGGAGGGGCGGCCCGAATAAGGCCCGAATCAACAAAGGCCGCATCATTAACCAACTTCCTCCAATGAGCAGCATACCCCCGAGCCCATGACCCCATGTACCCGAACCTGCCTCCGAACCTGACGAGAAACCTTGGGAGCATCTCGCCAACAAGCTGGGAGGAACCAAAGAAGTTAGAAAACCTAAAAGAAACTAGAGAACGGGAACAAAGAAAGAATGAAGGGGCGTTAGACTCCTAACCTCCAGCCCTGAAGACGTCTGGAACCGAGACATCCTCCTCAAACGATCTCAGGACTCGACCCCAATCCCCAGTTGCCCAGAACCAAAAGTCCTTGAAATTCTTGTTAGAGTCAGGAAGTTTCTGGACGAGATTGGACGAGCTGTCGTAGGCAGAGAGGTAATACCAACCGTAATGAGTCTTTGGGTTGGATTTCAAACGATATAACCTCTTCACTTCTTCCAAGCAAGGTGCACCCAAACCTGCCCGATGCCAAACCACGTATATGCCGGCCAGAATCCTCCAGCTATTTAAGCTTAATTGGCAAGGGGCAATCTCCATCTCAGCAAGCATCCAAGCAAAGTAACGTTGCATCGGCAGACGTAGCCCACACTCGAAGAAAACAGGAAGAAGTGCCACCGAGCCCTCGTCAGGCTGACTGGCACGATCCATTGGGCCAGGAACTTCAAGAGCAATATCTATTGGGATGCTGTATCGTTGCCGCAATAGCGCCAGATCATCCTCGGTTATCTTAGAAGGACGGTTCATATCCAGAGCCGACGACCCAAGTTCTCCAGGCTCTGGGTCCTTCCGAGGAACCCTCTGATGATAGGAGTCATTTTCGACCTCAGAAGGGGTGGGGGTAGTGTCGAGATCTTCTACACTGGGCGCCCCTGAGCCCGAGGAAAGCTCTTTAGTAGGGGGAGTTGAGATTTTGGCAGGCCTTTCGGAGGAAGAATTACTGTCAGACATCCCTGACACCCAGAAAAACAGAGAAGGGGGAAGAATCAGTCTACGAGAAGCTACCCACGGTGCCCGTGCTAAACTAGATATGGAGTCTCTAAAGAAGTGCCCTAAAGCAAGACCCAACAAAACCACAAGTCTCTCCCTAAGCAAAATAAGCAAATAGAATCACAACACAACAAAAGAAGGAAGATCGCTCAGAAGACTTACTTGTTCTTCTCGGAAGCAGGAGGTTATACGCTGCGGTGATGCTCGTTCCTTAGGTGCTCGGCAACGAAAAAAGGATGAAGACCGCGATCGAGTTCGAGAGCACGGAGTTGAAAGGATCGTAAAGAAAATTACAGAAGAGAATGAGAAATTGCCGAAAAAATGGAACAGTGAAACCCTCGTTCTCTTATAGTCATGACTGGGATGCACATCACCGTCGGTTTTGGCGGGAACCCAGCGGATGTTTGACAAATGTCGAAAGTTAGGAGAAACCCTAAAGTTGATTTGATGGGCATTTAAGAAGACATGACGGTTGTGCGTCTCGAGGAAAGATGAATGAAACGGCAAGAAGATTCTTTTTTTGCATTCTAGGACGACTACCTGCAAGGACAATCAGCACACCCTCTTCATATAGTTCCCGGTACCAACTCGCATACTCGTTGGAACCAGGAACTAGGGGACAGATGTTGATGGTGTTTTCAAGCACTACAGTATTTAAGACAGCGCGACAAGGACAAAAGGGTAAACTCTCTCTCTGGTTGAGGTCATGTAGCCGACCCGACCACAACATGTGAAGACCGACCACTTTTGTTCATATGACCGAGCACTATAGAGGTCGGCAGGAACACTCTCAGCAGAAAAGATTGTCATGGCCGACCTCATTAAGACCGACCAGACAACGGGCCGTGTTCAAGACAACAGCACCCCATTCTTATGGATAAGATAAGAAAGATATCCTGCTCTCGCAAGGAGAAGGAGTCAGAATCCAAAAGGGAATACGGAAGAAGAGGCATTACCGGATCAGGAAACCATGCAAAAATAGAAGACTGAGTACAAATAGGATTTCTTATGCAAATAGGAGTCTGATTTCTGTATTATTATAAATAGGAGGGTAGAGCATGTGTAAAAGGACATCTGAAAATCATCACAAGAGTGAGAGATTGGAGTCATAAAGTTCCAATTTGTAAGAGCAAAGGAGAGGCCTGAGAGGTGTATTTGAGTAATAAAAAGAGTACCACCCTGTTCTTGTCCATGGACGTAGGTCGGATCCCAAAATCCACTGAACCACGTTAAATCTCTTTGTCGATTGGTGTGTTTTCCCGTCTCCCGCTAAATTTGCTTTTGGTCCCCCATAATCAAACAAATTCACAGTTGAAGGAGGGTTCCCTCGGAGGTGATATTCCCGTATTACCCTGAGACCAAAATCAGCCGTCAACAGATTATAAAATTTTAAATCTATCAGTGCTCTCCAACTACTTTACGTAATTCTGTAATCTCCCTTAACGGAAAAATAGAAATTTGACTATCAAAATTCCATAGCGGGAAGTGGATCCCATGAAATTTACTCCAGCCTCATATTAATGACAATATTGGCCTTTATAAACTCATTAGGTAGACCTCCAAGGTCAATCACTTCATGTGACTCCTAGTTTGGTCCTGAACCGTTTCTTATACTCACACTAATGACAATATTGGATTAAGATGTTCTAGGTTTATACTTGTCAATGTACACTAATGAGTTTTGTATGTACACCCTCACACTAATGACGATATTGGGTGATAATGTTAACTCATCACGCTACATCTAATGTTTTACCGGAGCGACCTAATTTCTGAGCACTTATATTCTCACACTAATGACGATATTGGATATAAGTAGTAATAACCCATTCATCTTCGTATTGAGAAGACAGACCATCCAATAATGCTCCAACATTATTAATACTATTACTTAATAAAATAATCACATAATCACATGAGATTTATGACAATCAAGTCATTAACCTAATTAGGTCAAAGTTTTAATTTAAAACATGCAATACATATCTAATATGTCTTATGCATAATTAAATTAAAATTACTATGGCATAAATTCAAAAATATGTGTTGTGTGGTTAAGCCTTGCTCTGATACGATTCTGTTGGGATAGTTATGGAACCCCTAGGGTCGGATCGGTGCCCCGCGCAGCGATAATGGGTCTAACCCATAGATATCTAGCATGGGTGTATTTTAAAATTAATAAAATTAAATATTTTATTTTTCAAGTGTTTAGGGAAAACCAGAAATAAATCTGGATGCGGAAAAATTCCACTCGGGATAAAAAACCGAACATAAATAAAATTCTCAAGGTCTATGCATGATGTGCAAGCAACACGCTACTTAGCAAGCTGCATGCGCAGCATGCTGCGCATGCTGCTCGGTGATGCAGCGTCTTGCTCTCAGCCTTCATGGCCGAGAGCAATTAAACCATTATTTTTATTTTTTTTAAATTTATTTTCTAAAAATAAAAACCTTTAAAACACTAAAAAAAAATTTAATTTCAAAACCAACCACAACATATATTATAAAATAAACATATATCAATTCTAAATATATATATATATATATATATTTCTTTGAATCAAATTTCAACCCAAAATAGAATCCCAATAAAAAATATCTCATGAACAATTCTAGGTCACCTAAAGGTGGTCAAGTGATTCTAGAATGGTAGCCATAGCTTTAAGTTTTAATTTAGAGTTCCAAACTCTTATTAATTTTTCATGTCCAACATATGTCCAACATGAACATCTTTGACCTAATACATAAGTATGTTGTGTTTATACTTCTAAAGTATCCTAACACAATTGATTAGCCTTAATTCAATATTAAGCTATGTGATCATGCATCTAATACACAAATAAACATGGCTTATGAGAAGATCAAACATTACCTAGTAAGCTTGATGGATCTAATCTACCTCTCGTTTGTTGAAATGGATGGAGAAACTCCAAGGTGTACAAGCTTGACTTCAAGATCAAATCTTGTTTCCAATGATACCAAGCTTCACCTCAAGATCCAATCTTGATTTCACCTAGATGAAATGTTGTAGAGACCTTACAAGCTTCTCTAAACACTTCTCTAACTTAAGCTAATCTCTCAAGAATTACTTGTGTATAGCTTACTCAAGCTTTTGCTTATGCTTATACTTGTTTTTTTTCTTGTAATTAAAACCTTCCTAAAGCTTGTTATTTATAGCAAACTTAGGCAATTTTTAATTAATAAAAGTTGTAATCAACTTTTAAGTGGGCTTAATCTAATTTGTCCAAATATGTATAATTAGGTGTGACTAATCTCCATTGTCTCCCACTTTGATTTAATCCAATTAAATCAAGCCAATGATTAGGAAATGGATTAGTTAAATGTTTTCCACTTTGATTTAATCCAATTAAATCAAGCCAAAACCACCTATTATTACATACTTACAATTACCATAATATCCTCAAATGGTAGAGATAATTATGATTTTACAATTAAGCCCTTGTGTAATTATTGAATTAATCCAATTAATCCAATTAGGTCAAAGTAAATAATCAATGTTATCCAATAGCACTTGATTATCTTAATTGATAATTATAATATCGAATATTATCTTTTATCAAAATTAATCGACTACCCAAGTTCTCAATGAGTACACTTCATATTAGGACACTCTAAGTTCAGACACGTTCGTCGAGGTCATCACATATGTTTAACAATCCCTCCGTCGTAGGCTATCCGAGTTGTGCTTAGGAAACATAGAATATACCGTCAAGTTTCTGAGGCGCACATCTCATGTTGACATGTCCACGATTCTTCATAACTGATGCGATCCACCCTAGGTGATCGACTTTGGCCAAAGTTTTAAGAATCGTGAATTTACTCACATGGATACCTAAACACCTTATGGTACACATACGGGCCGACGGATCCTATCTTACTTCGCACTTGATTACTGAGTGCATTGGTCCACACCCAATGAACATCTAGAGGCTAGACCATGAAATGTTTCTGACATACATGGCATCAAAGTGTGGATGATCTCACACAAAATCAATGATATCCTATAGTCAAATGATTACATATGCTACTCGACTCGAGAAGATTCCTATTGACGATGGTGTGTACTTCCAACTATTAGGAATCGCATGTGAGTCATTCAGTATTCACTTCAATAGACAGAGCAAAGATCGTGACGATAGAAAAATTACCTCCACCATCATCCTTCAAAGGGATTCAAAGTTTTCTAGGGCATGCATGATTTTATAGGAGATTCATCAAGGATTTCTCCAAGATTGCCAAACCTCTATGCAACCTGTTGGATAAAGACGTGTCTTTCCACTTCACCAAAGAATGACACCATGCATTCGAGATCTTGAAACAGAAATTGGTCTCTGCTCCCATCATAGTAGCACCAGATTGGATGCTTCCTTTTGAAGCGATGTGCGATGCTAGTAATTTTTCTGTAGGTGCAGTTTTGAGACAATGTAAGGCGAAAGTTTTTCACACCATCTACTACACCGTCAAAATATTGAATGAAGCACAGCTCAACTACACAACAACTGAAAAGGAATTGCTCGCAGTTGTGTTTACTTTTGAAAAATTACGTTCCTATTTTCTGGGTCCCAAAATGGTGGTTTACACAGATCATTCATCAATTAAATACCTGATCACAATGAAAGATGCCAAGTGATTAAGCCCAAAAAGTACTTGTGGTTATCGCAGTATAGTTGGGGTGTCGATTCCTCAGAGAGATGGTTACAAAGAACTGGTTTACTTAAACAAAATGTTAGCAATAACTAAGGCAAAAAGAGATAGATTGATTGGTAAAATAAGATAAAAACTATAGATAAATTCTTAGGAATATCAGTAGAGAGATATGACAAAGCATCAGGAATCTCTATTGTATCAAACTCCTATATTCACTTATTGAAAGTTTAACATCCCAAACCAACAGTCAGAAGATATTCAATTCTACGCATATTTAATTCTAAGTTAATCAATGATTATTTTCTCTATGTTAACAGCACACAAAAGTCATCATTATGAGCTATCTAACGTCGATAATATACCCTCAGGCAATATTACAGCAGAAGACCAACACATAAAATAACTTTACCAGTCATAACTGGGATCGCAAATCACACATAGAAGAAGCATGACTGGATCTATATGAGAGTTGACAAAACACAATCTCTGGCCTCAGAAATCGTAAGATAATAAAGAACAACAACCATCAATTGTATTAAACGTTAAAAAGGTATTTTAAGAATCAAGAACATAAACATAGAAATTCAAATACAAGATTTCATCATTAGCTTTGACTAGGAGATTAGTTCTCCATACGGAATAGAGAGATAGCCTGAATAGATCGGAGACACGACATGTTTTTCTTTGAAGTTCTTCGTTCTTCTCTCTCAATCTTGTGTTTGTGGCTCTTTGTATGTGTTTATCCTCTGTTTCTCTCTGATTTTCTCTTTTTTTAGGGTTTGGACGAAATTGGGTTTATATAGGGAGGCCCCAGAATCATAACACGCATCACAGACGTCAACAATCAGGGTTTTAAGGCGTCCGGGGTGCCGCGTCGCTGGTCTTTGGGCGCCGGGGTGCCAAAGCTGCAGCCATGTTGTATGGAGAGTGCGCAAGCGCCGCGACGCCAAGAAGTTGGGTGACACGGTGCCAGAGAATTTCTTTACTGGTTCTGTGCATCATATTTTCGATGCTCTCGCAAGCTTCCGATGCGTCCGTATGGTCCCGAAACATGTGTATTTGCTTCATTCTTCTTTTTCCATTGCTTCCTAATAACAAAGCACAAAATAACTCTAATTAAGATTAAAACATATGATAATAAATTCGAGTTAGCAGTGTTCTACGTACACTTTTATGCACTTATCACAACCCTCAACCAGCTTATTGCTAGTCCCTATCAATTCAAGCATAAAATAAAATAAGAACTAAATAAATAAAACTAACTAAGCCACTTTCTTAGGGATCACGATTGCATTTAGCGTATGCAACAAGCCTTTAAACCCATAGGTTTCCCTAGTGGACGAGTTATAGTCTTGTGAGGGCTTACATCGACGACACCCACAAACGTCATTCAAAACACATGCAAAAATAACAAAATGAAATAGTCCTAATAGCTACACATATTATCATCCTCAAAGAATGTCTAGCAATGAAATCAAAGAACTTTCAAAGTACTCAACGTAACTCAAATCCAAGTCTTTGAATAAATTATCTAAGCCAGACTCACAGTGTGTGTGTGTGTGTGTAAAGGTTCATTCACAACTTGATTCTTAGGTAAGCTAACTCAATGATTTTGTTTAAAAATTGGGATCCGATGGGTCAAACCAACCTAGATATCTCAATTATGTTATGTAGTTGCTTTTCTGTGCTCAGTATGATATGATTTTCTTTTTTTTTTCTTTTCTTGTCTCTCTTTTCTTTCTTTTTGAACTTTTTTTTTCCTTTTTCAACACACCTACCCTTTAAGTTAGCATTTCTCCTCATGGTGGTCCTGATACTCGCCCATAGGTAGCTTCACGCTTATCGGTTATAGGTGGTTTAATTTCTTTCTTCTAAGACTTTTCTTTTCATTTTCAATCATACCACACATCATGACACTAGAAAATCAGGATAGATATCTAAGCAAACGATCATTCATCGACATGCAATTTCTTCAACTAGTCACTTTGCCAATAGCCTAGGTTCTCACTACTAAAAATCCATAATTAAGTGCTTACGAGTCTAACCTAGACAATTGCTCAATACATTAGATAAAAGTACATTACATAACTTATCATTTCTAAGTTTTCACCCTAAAGAAAACAATATCATCATTGGACTATGTTTTACTATTAAGGACTAAAATAAACAAACAAACCATTTTTTTTATAACAAAAAAACATGTATTATCATGCGCACGCATACACCCCCACACTTAAAACTTGTATTGTCCTCAATGTAAGATAAATATAAAGAAAAAAGATTAAGGAACAACACTACCAGGCATGGAGTTGATCAGGTTCCTGCTGGTGAGACTTTAGTTGTGTGGCTGATTAAGTTGTACTGACACCTTCATAATTACTCATGCAAATAATAAATATGCAATTAGCACACAATAAATAACACTGAAGTAAATAAAATAAAATAAATAAAATAAATACAGATACAAGGGTTGCCTCCCCGCTAGCGCTAATTTTAACGTCTTCAGCCAGATATAACCACTTAATGTTGTCATGGTGGCTTCCATGTAGTGAACTGATGAAGGCATGAAACAAAAGTTCTGGCTGGTTACACAGCATTTCATCCATTGATCCGCCAGGGTCTACTGATGACTGAGATTTATCAACTGGTTCAACCTTTCTTTTTAGCTTTCTAGGTATCATCTTCAATTGAACACCTAACTCTCATATTCCTTATTTTATGGTTCTTTGGGATAAGGTCCAGCTCATGAGAGTTAGTTGTATGGTGTGCATGTTGGACAAAATGACCCATAGCGTCACTATTTGCACAGATCATTGTGTTGTTGTAGCAAATTAACTATGTGACAAAGGAGATTGTACTCTCATCATTTGTGATTAGATCACCTTAGATGTATAAATGAAGAGAGGTCCATATGATTAGTTCCTGGATTGAGAATGATATGAGACAGTATCAGTCCACGAAGGATTAATCATTAAATATCCCTAGTCGTAGTAATTATCGAGACAGGACATCGATAATGCGGAATAGGCTAGTATTGCACTTGTGCGCGTTGTGAGGGCACAACGACATAGTTCTCATATATATAAGTATAGGATACTTATGCAAGTGCGATATGAGGTTGTGTTTTCCCGATGGTACGGGAAACAGCTTTGCTCTGGATAGACCCCTCGGAATCCCATTGGTATTATGACTATGTGTCTATGGGAGGCCGAAATCAAGGTAGGTGTGTATAGTCTTAACCTGAGACTTGCATCGCTAATACTTACGATAATCGATAGACTTTGGTCTTGGTGGTACAAGGATTTAACCGGTTCTGCGTACACCACTTCTGGGTTTATCAGAGAGTCGTAGTGTATTGGGTGTGATGTCGAGACGGAAGTATCACTTCATTCATAGTGGAGATGATGTCACGCAGGATACGGTATTAGTGCTCTTAAGTGCTGGCCGGCCATCGGGATATTATGACAAGGTCATGTATATCCGATTATAGAGACTAGTTACCAGACATCCGACATGTGCTTCGGACGGGGCAGACACTTATCCAGCCCCAGCCCTAGTACGTGACTATCTGATACTGGGCTGATATACACAATACTACGGTATACTACGCTTGATACAGATCTATATATTCCTGTAAGAATATTTCTGGAGAATTTGGTAGGCATGGCGCTTTGCTAGAAGCCAACCTTGTCTTGTAAATCGGTATAAACGAGTACGAGTACTTACGTGTTCGGATAGTCTGATGACCGTATTTACTGCCAACATATCCGGAGATCTCATGGTCGTCGCTTCCGAAGATTCACCGATGACGTATAACTCGCACTTAATTAATCTGGGATTAATTAGAAGAGAGAAAATTAATCTGGGATTAATCACGGAGATATTTTATCTGGGATAAAATATTAATTAAGAGAGAGAACGATTAATTTGGAATTAATCGATAAAATAATATATTTGATATATTATTAGAAATTGGATTTTGACGCGGAATTGAAATTAGATTTTAATTCGGGCGAACGAATTAATTTAGAATTAATTCGTTAGCGACGTGAATAGTGATTTCGCTAGGCGTAATCATTTAATTACGACGCGACGGAAAATTCGTTAATTTGGAATTAGCGAACCCGAGCCCGGGATTATTTGCGAGCGCATTCGCATTTCGAATTCGAGTGCGGCACGCAAGTCAAATCGTGCGTCAAATCGCAAGTCACATCAAGCGTCAAATCAAATGTCACTTTGAGTGATGTGACATGTTGTCACTTGATTTGAGTGATTGATGTAGAAGTTGAAAAAGCAACTTTTGCTTTTACTTTTTGACTTTAGCATTTAATGGAAAGTAAAAGAATTGGTAAATGGTTTTTTATTAATTTAGAAATTATAAAAACTAATTACATTTCTTTTTCTTTTCTCTCCTCCCTCTCTTCTTCTTTTTTTTCCGCATTTTCCTTCTCCCTCTCTTTTCTTCTTCCCTCTCTTCTCACGGCTTCAAGCCGATTTCTTCACCAAATTTCTGGTTGGACCGAATTTGAGAGAAGCAAGGAAGATGAAGAAGTGCTAGCACACCTTGGGTTATACATAGGTGATAGGGAAACGAATTTATGAGCTTGGAATCCGATTTTGGAGCTTCAATGGAGGTCTCCCATGGCCGAATTTGAAGGCATCAAACCAGCCTCAACCGAGCATCACAGCAGCTCAATGGAGTCCAAAACCGAGCTTCAACAAGGAGGAAAATGGATCTTGTTCTTCGCATCCAAAACCGTTCAATGTGAGTAAAGTTTCCGCCTTATTCCTTTGTGTATTATGCGAATTTTATGCTTGATTTCATGATCTTGGGACCTATATTAGAAACTCAACAGTGCAGAGGCTGTTACAGGTAAGACTGTGTCTAACATATATATGTAATGGCACTCGTCATCTTCTCGTGGTTGTTTCTCAACATGGAAGATATTCACTTTCATTGTCATGTTTCCAAATGTCAATTTCATGAGACCATTCCTGCAATTAATAAGTGCATTAGCTGTAGCAAGAAAAAGGTCTACCTAATATGAGTGGAATTTTCGACTCAGTGTCAACAACAGATTGTGTATCTAAAATCAAGAAGTCAACAGGGTAGTATAATTTATCAATTTGAACTAAAACATCCTCAACTACTCCCCGTGGTGTTCTAATGGATCGGTCTCTGTAAAACTACAGATGTAGGTTTAATCTCACCAAGCCATAACTGCACATAGATCGAATATGGCATGAGGTTAACACTGGCATCTAAATCTAATAACGCTTGATCAAACTCATTTGTGCCAATGTGATAGGTGATAGTGGGACATCCTGGATCTTTATATTTCGCTGGAGTCCGCTGTTCAATTACTGCACTAGCTTGCTCTATTAAAAATGCAGTCTTTTTCACATTATGCTTCCTCTTCATGGTGCATAGATCATTCAAAACTTCGCATATGTAGGAACTTGTTTGATCACATGTAATAGCGGAAGGTTAATATTTACTTGCTTTAGGTGTTCTAGGATCTCACCATTTGGGTATGGGGCTCTCACTGAGGGCCTAAGTGCATGAGGGAAGGTACTCTAACTTAAAAATGTGTCTCTTATTTTTCCTGAGGGGTACCTATACCACTGTCTTTGGGGTCATTTATGGTGGTTGATGTGTCCTGTCTCCCTACCTCCTTACCAATCTTAGTGAATATAACATTAATACCCTTTACATTGGCTGCTTCATGATCAGCCTTTGCCATGTATTGGCCTTGTGGATTTGGTTGAGTTTGAGATGGAAATTTTCCTTGTTCTTGCACACTCATGATGTAGTCAACTTAGATATTTGACTCTTAATTTTCTTATTATCCTAAAAAAACATGAGCTATCAACGACTCAAACCTTTGATTTGTTTTACTCTAAACCTCTATAAATGCATGCACACAGTCTTCTAAAGAATTTCTAGGGGCGGCAGATGTGGGAAACTGAGGAGCACTGTAACTCCTATTTTGTGGTGCTTGAGTAGGCTGATGGGACTCATGTTTCCATCTAAGATTGGGATGGTTCCACCAACCAGGATTATAGGTATCTGAATAAGGTTTGTATGGCTTCTTGTACATCCCTAAGTTATTATATTGTTCCTCATATGTCCCCCTAATCTCACCATATACAAGACACTCTTGGGGTTCTAGGGGGCGACTGCATGCATAGTCTTGCTATCTCTAGCTTTTAAGGATCCTAACTCTATAGTCAATAGCTCAACTTGTGCCCTAAGACTATCCTCTTCCCTGTAGCGGTGTATGCCTGTACTAGAATGAGGATGGTGTGTCCTATCAGTATCTATGGCATTAGGTCCAGTCCAAGTATGAGATTTTTCAGCTAGGTCATCTAAGTACTCGAATGCCTCATCAGGGTCCTTTCGGATGAAATCACCATTGCACATTGTCTCCACGAATTGGCGCTCTCTAGTGTTAGTCCGTCATAAAAATAGCTTACTAAGCACCAACTCTCATACCCATGGTGAGGACAACTAACTAACATCTCCTTATACCTCTCCCACGTTTGATAAAGGGTTTCACTGTCTCTCTGGGAGAAGGTGGAGATTTGTCTTTTCAAGGCATTAGTCTTATGGGGTGGGAAGTTTTTTAAAGAATGCATGTTTCATCTCGCCCCATGATCTTATTGACCTAGGTCTCTTAAAAGTATAACTAGATTTTAGCTATATCCTTAAGGGCAAAGGGGAATAACTTAAGTTTAATTGTAACAGTGGTCCCAAACCGGTCATGGAAGCTTGCTACTACCTCTTCAAATTCCCTAATGTGCACATAGGGGTTCTCGTTCTCGAAACAATGGAAGGTTGTGAGATACTGTATCATCCCAGGTTTAAAATCTATGTGTGGTGTATTATAAGGAAACATGATGCACGGAGGTGTAGCTGTGTGAGTTTGGTGGAAGTACTCTTCAAGAGTCATCATGGGTGGTCTCTCGTAATCACTCATATTATGTGCGCTAGACGTGGATGGTGTGGAAAAAAGATTTTCAAATATGTGTTCTGAATCTGAACTTGAATCTTCATGTTCTATTCTAGCAAATCTACCCAACCGATCCTTAAGTCTAAGCATGCAATTAAACTCAAGTAAAACAAGAACAAAAATAAATAAATAAATAAAAAGAGTAAACTAAAAATTAAAATCTAACTAAAACTAAAATTGAAATAAAATAAGTAAATAATTAATTAATAAATAAAAATAACAAAAAGTTAAAGAAGGAATGAAGTTATTGCTTTGTGTTTGACCAAGCAAACCTGCTCCTTTAGATTGTAAACCGTCTCCCCGGCAATGACGCCAAATATTGATTACGCCAAAAAATTACTTATGGTTACTTGCGGTTATCACAAGTATAGTTGGGGTGTCGATTCCTCAGATAGATGGTTACAAAGAACTGGTTTACTCAAACAAAATGTTAGCAATAACTAAGGCAGAAAGAGATAGATTGATTGGTAAAATAAGATAAAAACTATAGATAAATTCTTAGGAATATGAGTAGAGAGATATGGCAAAGCATCGGGAATCCCTCTGTATCAAACTCCTATATTCAGTTATTGATTATTGTTATTACTCAACTGAAAGTTTCACATCCCAAACCAACAGTCGGAGGATATTCAATTCTACGCATATTCAATTCTAAGTTAATCAATGATTATTTTCTCTATGTTAACAGCACACAAAAGTCATCATTACGAGCTATCTAATGTCGATAATATACCCTCAGGCAATATTACAGCAGAAGACCAACACATAAAATAACTTTACCAATCACAACTAGATTCGTAAATCACACATGGAAGAAGCATGACTGGATCTATATGAGAGTTGACAAAACACAATCTCTGAGCTCAGAAATCGTAAGATAATAAAGAACAACATCCATAAATTGTATTAAACGTTAAAAAGGTATTTTAAGAATCAACAACATAAACATAGAAATTCAAATACAAGAGTTCATCCTTAGCTTTGCCTAGGAGATTAGTTCTCTATGCGGAATAGAGAGATAGCCTGAATAGATCAGAGAAACGACATGTTTGTCTTTGAAGTTCTTCATTCTTCTCTCTCAATCTTGTGTTTGTGGCTTTTTGTGTGTGTTTCTCCTTTGTTTCTCTATGATTTTTTTTTTTTTTTTAGGGTTTGGAAGAAGTTGGGTTTATATAAGGAGGCCTCGGAATCATAATACGCATCAAAGATGTCAAAAATCAAGTTTTGGGGCGTCCGGGGCGCCACAACACTGGTCTTTGGGCGTCGGGGTGCCAAAGCTGCTGCCATGTTGTATGGATAGTGCGCAGGCACCAATGAATTTCTTCACTGGTTCTGCGCGTCCTGTTTTCGATGCTTCCGTGGGCTTCCGATGTGCCCGTATGGTCCCAACCATATGTATTTGCTTCATTCTTCTTGTTCAATTGCTTCCTAATAACAAAGCACAAAATGACTCTAATTAAGATTAAAACATATGATAATAAAGCCGAGTTAGCAGTGTTCTAAGTGTTGGATAATATGACCCATAGCGTCACTATTTGTACAGATCACGGTGTTGTTGTACAAATTAACTATGTGACAAGGAAATTGCACTCTCTTCATTTGTGATTAGATCACCATATATGTATAAATGAAGAGAGGTCCATATGATTAGTTCCTGGATTAAGATGATATAAGACAGTATCAGTCCACGAAGGATTAATCATTAAATATCGATAATGCAGAATAGGCTAGTATTGCACTTGTGCGCGTTGTGAGGGCACAACGGCATAGTTCTCATATATTTAAGTATTGGATACTTATGCAAGTGCGATAGGAGGTTGTGTTTCACCGATGGTACGGGAAACAGCTTCGCTCTGGATAGACCCCTCGGAATCCCATTGGTATTATGACTATGTGTCTATGGGAGGCCGAAATCAAGGTAGGTGTGTATAGTCTTAACCTGTGACTTGCATCGCTAATACTTGCGATAATCGGTAGACTTTGGTCTTGGTGGTACAGGGCTTTAATCGGTTCTGCGTACGCCGCTTCTGGGTTTATCAGAGAGTCGTAGTGTATTGGGTGTGATGTCGAGACGGAAGTATCACTTCAGTTATAGTGGAGATGATGGTCACGCAGGATACGGTATTAGTGCTCTTAAGTGCTGGCCGACCATCGAGATATTATGACAAGGTCATGTATATCCGATTATAGAGACTAGTTACCAGACATCCGACATGTGCTTCGGACGGGGAAGACACTTATCCAGCCCCAGCCCTAGCACGTGACTATCCGATACTGGGCTGATATACACAATACTACGGTATACTACGCTTGATACAGATCTATATATTCCTGTAAGAATATTTCTGGAGAATTGGGTAGGCATGGCGCTTTGCTAGAGGCTAACCTTGTCTTGTAAATCGGTATAAACGTAGTACGCGATACTTACGTGTTCGGATAGTCCGACGACCGTATTTACTGCCAACATATCCGGAGATCTCATGGGTCGGTTCCTGAAGATTCACCGATGACGTATGACTCGCACTTTAATTAATCTAGGATTAATTGGAAGAGAGAGGAAATTAATCTGGGATTAATTCGATGAGAGAGAAAATTAATCTGGGATTATTGCAGAGATATTTTATCTGGGATAAAATATTAATTAAAGAGAGAGAACGATTAATTTGGAATTAATCGATAAAATAATATATTCGATATATTATAAGAAATTGGATTTCGACGCGGAATTAAAATTAGATTTTAATTCGGGCGAACGAATTAATTTAGAATTAATTCGTTAGCGACGTAAATAGTGATTTCGCTAGGCGTAATCATTTAATTACGACGCGACGGAAAATTCGTTAATTTGGAATTAACGAACCCGAGCCCGAGATTATTTGCGAGCGCATTCACATTTCGAATTCGAGTGCGGCACGCAAGTCAAATCGTGCGTCAAATCGCAAGTCACATCAAGCGTCAAATCAAATGTCACTTTGAGTGATGTGACATGTTGTCACTTGATTTGAGTGATTGATGTAAAAGTTGAAAAAGCAACTTTTGCTTTTACTTTTTGACTTTTGGTAAATGGAAAGTTAAAAGAAATGTAAATGGTTTTTAATTAATTTTAGAAAATATAAAAACCTAATTACATTTCTTTTTCTCTCTCTCTCCACTCTTCTCTTTTACGCATCTCTTCCTCTCCCTCTCTTTTCTCTCCTTCTCACATACGGCTTTGAGCCATTCTTTTCTTCTGTTTTTGCCGATTGAAAACGAGAAGCAGTGAGATGAAGGTGACGATTTTTGTTGCAAAATCAAGTGCTAGCACACTCTAGGAGGCATACCAAGGTGATAGGGAAGTGTCTTCATGAGCATGGAAAGCTTGAAGCTTGAAGCTTCAATGGAGTCTTCAATGGCCGAACATGGAGGAGGCAAACCAGTCCCCAACCGAGCAGTCCACTGCATGAGGAAGCTATTGCCGAGCTTATGGAGGGAGCTTGAAGGCTTGTATTCTTCATTTCATCAAAACCCATCAATGTGAGTATGAATTCTGCCTTACTCCTTTGTGTATTCTATTCGTTTTTATGCATGTTTGTGATCCTTGGGACTTGATTGAATCTCAACACTAAGTACACTTTCATGCACTTATCACCAAGCCCAGGTTGATCCATTGTGTGCTTCTACTACAAGAATTTGACATGGAGATTCGAGACAGGAAGGGGACAAAAAAATCAAGTGGTAGATTTGTCAAGACTCGTAAATGGAGGTACATCTGGCACTGAGCTGACAATCAAAGAAACTTTTCCAGATTAATAGTTGTTGCCATCAAGAAATAGGAAATTCCATGGTATGCTGACTGTGAACTACATAGTATCGGGGAAATGGCTGTTGGAATGGACACATCAGCAGAGAAAGAAATTCTTCAAAGATGTCAAGCACTATGTCTGGGATGAGCCGTACCTATTCAAACGTTGTGCTGATCAGTTAATACGTCGTTGTATACCATAGGGGGAGGTCAATAGTGTCCTGCAACATTGTCATTCATCTCCATATGACAGACACTTCAGCGGAGACAAAACTGTGGCCAAAGTTCTGTAATCAGGTTTGTTCTTGCCCACCTTGTTTAAAGATGCTCACTTATTCGTTCTTCAATGTGACAGGTGCTATAGAACAAGAAATATTTTGAGAAGAAATAAAGGACCTCTTCAAAGCATTCTCGAAGTGGCGATATTTGATGTATGTGGGATTGATTTTATGGGACCTTTTGTTCAATCATATCGAAGCCTGTACATTCTGGTTGCAGTAGAATATGTCTCCAAATGGGTTGAAGCAACAACACTACCATTGAATGATTACAAAGTGGTTTTACATTTCCTCAAGAAAAATATTTTCACTCGCTTTGGAACACCTCGGGCAATCATCAGTGATGGTGGAACACACTTCTGTAACAAATACTTTGATGCTCTCCTAGCCAAATATGGAGTTACTCATAAAGTTTTGACTGCTTACCATATGTAGTCAAGTGGTCAAGTTGAAGTTTCCAACAGAGAAATCAATAGAATCTTGGAGAGAACTGTTTGTTCAACAAGGAAGGACTGGTCCAAAAAATTGAATGATGCATTATGGACCTACCGGACAGCTTTCAAGACACCAATTGGAATGTCTCCATACCGACCAGTGTTTGGAAAGGCATGCCATTTGCCTGTGGAACTCGAACACAAAGCGCACTGGGCACTGACAAAGCTTAATTTTGATCTGCAAGCAGCGGGGGAGAAACGAATCTTACAACCGAATGAATTAGAGGAAATTTGCCTCCATGCTTATGAGAATGCCAAATTGTACAAAGAAAAGACAATGAAGTGGCATGATCAGAAAATAGTGCACAGAAAACTGGAACCAGGGCAGCAGGTGTTGTTATAAAACTCAAGGTTCAAACTTTTCTTTGGCAAGCTGAAATCAAGATGGTCAGGTCCATTTGTGATTACCCAAGTGCTACCATATGGAGTAGTTGAGATACATAACCCCAACTCCAATAACACATTCAAGATCAATAGCCAACGTGTCAAACACTATTAAAGAGAATCATTTGAGCGACAAAAAGAGAGTCTCACACTGGCAGATCCAGCCTAACGTTCGGGCAATCATGTATAGCTGAAGACGTTAAAATTAGCGCTAGAAGGAAGGCAACCCACGTAAATTCTGTATATATTGAGATATTGTGTTTTTTCTTTTGTGTGTTTTATTTTTGTAGGAAAAATCACAGACAGGATGGAAGACACTCTCACAAAACTTCACAAGTATTTTCCTTCTCTCCCTCAAAACTCTCTAATGAAAGTATACAAAACACGTATTGAAAGAATGAAACTTCTGATAATCAAAGGTATTCCTAGTGCTATTCTTTGGATAATTGAAGCACGAGTTCGCTTGGCAGTTGAGTCATCTAACTCTTTTATTCCATTTCTGCCTGGTTTAGGAAAAAGCACATATGCTAAGAAAAGAAGAGCTAAACGATTAGATGTTTATTATAAATGTGCACGCTATACATGCAATACTCATTGTCGTTCTTTAGGAATGGTGTTTGATAACCGCGAAGATAAAATAAAATTCATTAGGGATGTCATGAGTAAGGAGTCATTAGATGACATATGATTGACTCATTAGAAACATCCAGTGGATATGTCTATCACGCAATTCGTAATTTACATACATAGTTTCAAAGAGAAAGACAACAATTGAGTCTCGGGAATTTGACTTTAAAAGACCATGTTTGCCAATTTATAAGAAAATTGGATGGGAAGCTTGTCCCTGACCCATAGAGGTCATTCAAGCCATTACTACCTGTACATATTATTGTTTTGATTTCTTTGTCTTTATTTAATAATTGTGATTTTCTTTATTTTGATTCCTTTTATTTTCGCCGACAAGATCCAGACTTTTTGACTTTCACGATTTATTTTACTGTTGAGCTAATAATTGTCATTTGGCAGGTTATAGTGTAATAATTACTCACCCTTTCTCAGGATCTATAAATTCAGGTTGTCATTGCTCTCTTCAACACATCCAGATTAAAGAGAGAGTAAAGGAAAACAAATGGAAGCAACTTCAAGAAGACTAGTCATTAACATCTGTTTGTTTTACGGAACTAGTTCTGGATCTAAACTAGAATTTGTTGAGACAGCGAAAGAATTGGGTAGAGTCATGGCAAAATGTAATATGCACTTAGTATATGGCGGTGGCAATCTTGGACTAATGGGGTACGTTTCAAAGGTCGTACAAGAAGGAGATAGTCAAGTTTTGGGGATCATTCTAAAACCTTTGGCGGACACAAATCTTATCGGACAATCAAACAAAGAGGAATGCATCGTGTTAGGTATGTCCAAACAACTTGTTGAAATGATTAACCATGCTGATGTTTTTATTGCTTTGCCAGATGGCTTGGGCACGATTGGGCGAACTTGAACATACACCAAAAACCAATTGGGTTGTTTAATGTTGATGGACTTTTTGACTTTCTTTTTGTGATTCTTGAAGATGCTAGGAGAAATGGGTTCCTTTCAAAACCCATTAAAGATATCCTCTTTACTGCCAGAACAACCAATGATTTAATTGACCAACTATTATCCTTCGAACAAAAAATTGAACCTATCATTTCCAAGTTAAACTGGTATGATAATGATCGTGATAAGAAGCGTCGGATAAATCTGGATCTTAAACTTTAGTTTTCTTTTTAGATGTACAATTCCACGCTAACCAGGTACTGTCTTCTAAATTTTTCTCTTTATTTTTAAACATTGGGGACAATGTCTCAATTAGGTTTGGGAGAGGGGAATGGTTGACTAGTATCTTATTTTTATTTTTCTTTGTTTTTTTTCAAAAAAAATAAAAATAAAAAATTGTATTGTTTTTGCTTTGATTTTAGTCATAATAATAATAATAATAATATAATAATAATAATATAATAATAATAATAATAATAATAATAATAAATGATAAAAAATGATTTTTTATGTTTTAAACTTGACTAATCAGGTGGAATTGTACTTGAGATAGTTGTGTAAGGAGTTTTCACTCTGGAGACGTATCTCAGCCTAATTCGTAACTAGTTAATTTTTATTTATTTCCTTTTGAATTATTTAAATTCGTGAATTCTCCATAATATTGACTAAATTGGATTTTCATATGCTCATTTGACAGATATTGTCAACATACATGGTAACATACGAACATGGGTTGTATGTGACAGTTTGTAATATCCAGGGCTCTAGTTTATTGGAAGAAGTATTTGAAAGCGGTGAAAAAAAAAGAAGAAGAAAGGTGTATATAAATAATTAACTATGCTTCTACTTAGTAACCAGACGTCTTACCTCAGTAAGCAGTGACTGTTCGCGTCAAACGGTAAAAGCCTGAGTTAATAATAATAAAGTTTCTACTTAGTAACCAGACGTCTTGCCTCAGTAAGCAATGACTGTTCACATCAAACGGTAGAGCTTTTAACATCTGAGATCCGAGCAATTAAGTCCGTAGGAGTGTCTTAACACCTAGTGCCCTAAAGCCAACTGGTTTGGGAGTCACTGGCCCAAAGCTCGCTACAAGGATTAAAGACGTTATATATAAAATATATATATATATTGTACATAAAAATCCATTGCTAAAAATATGTGAATTCTGAAATAACTTTAGGACAAAATATTACTTTTTTTTCAACTACACTTATGAATATTGTGGGCACAATGAATTGATTAATACCTTGTTAGTTGTGTATATAGAGAATGGTAAAAATAATTGGAGATTTTACTTAATTGGTAATTTAGAAAGAAAGAAAACAACTATTAACTAGGATAAGAATTTCACTTGTTTAGTCACTAACTTGTTTATCTTTTTTTTGTGTGATTGATTGTACAATCGATTGACGTTTGTGGGTATCGTCGCTGTAAGCCCTCACGAGACTACAACTCGTCCATTAGGGACATCTAAGGATTTAAAGGCTTGTTACATACGCTAAATGCAACCGTGATTCCTATGAAAATGGCTTAGGTTAATTTATTTTAAAGTTGTTTATTTCATTTTGTTTTGTTGTTTTGCTCGAGGACTAGAAAAATATTAGGTTTGGGGGAGTAATGAGCCGAAAATATATCAATATTTACTGCCCCTTTTACTTAATATTTTGTATAGTTTCTCGAGTTTTATGAATATTTTGATGTGTTTATGTTTATTTTGTAGATAAATAAAATATCAGGACTCATTAATATCAAAACGGGGCTAAAACGGCGAAAAACGGATGAAAAATGGCAAAATGGGAAATTTATTGTTCACGTGTCGCGACGCCCAACCCTCAACGCGTCGCGACATTGGGCCAATAATTCATCTGTCGACACGCGTCATCGTTTACATCATTACATCATCACTGTAGCAAGTGTCGTGACGCGCATGACTTCAGCGTCGCGATGCCGACATAATAATTCAGTCTACCGATAGTCGCCATCTACTATAACGTGTGTCGCGATGCAGAAGACTTGGAACGTCACGACACACACTGTTTTGTGAGCCTATAAATAGAGGCCTAAATCAGAAGGAAAATTTATACTTTCTTCTGGGAAATTTATTAGAATACTAAGAATAGAGTATCTTGTTTGTTTATTTTCAGCTTTCTTGTATTTTCTTTTTCGCAATAAAATTGTGTGTGTTTTTATTTAAACATGAGTAGGTAACTTCTTTCTTCTGGGGTGAAAGGTGAAGCTTTTATTATGATAATTTAGATTAATCTCCCTTATTTATAATATATAAATTATCTTAAAACCGAACTTAATTGGATACCGTCTTTATGGTTGGTTGGACTTAATTAAATTAATTTTAACCTGACTTAATTGGATACCGCCTTTATGGTCGATTGGAATTAATTAAAACCAGACTTAATTGGATACCGTCTATACAGTCGGTTGGTAATATAATGCAAATTTATATATTATAATAAGGGAGATTTTTAGATTTGAAATACTAAAAGTGGATCCCCTAACCCCCATAATTTTATTTCATTCTTGTAATTTAGCTTCAACTTGTTTGTATGATGTTTTATTTATTTATGTCTTTAGTAGTCCTAGGTATGTGTTGTAACTAAATACGTTGTCTAGGGTTGTGATGAAAACCAATATCAATGATTTAATAAGTTGACTTTTCTTATGTCTTGTGTGATGTTTTTGTTTATTTATTGAGTCTAGTTCTTAATGCTTCTTATTAATTGGCCATTAATATGATTGATTAGGTAAACTTAAAATGAATTTGGAAAATGGATTTTAATTTTAGCCATAGACTCAATAGCTCACGATCTCACAATCACCTTAGAGATTTCCTTCCAGGATAGGAATATACCTGTCGGGCGTGGGTATCAATAAGTGGAACTTAAACTTAAAGAATTCATAGTTTCTTAATTAACATAGGAATAAAGTTAATGCGTTACTTTGAGTGTTTGCATCTGACCATCAGAAGTATGAGAAACTTGTCTTTAGAAGGTGAATAACCCTTAACTTATTATAATAAGAGAGATTTCTAGATTCGAAATACTAAATGTGGATCCCCTAACCCCCAGAATTTTATTTCATTGTTGTAATTTAGCTTCAACTTGTTTGTATGATGTTTTATTTATTTATGTCTTTAGTAGTCCTAGGTATCTCCTGAGTTAATAACCCTTAACTTGTAGCTCTTCTTCTTCATATATGATAAACTTGTCTTTAGTACCCTTAAGATATTTCAAGATATGTTTCACGACTGTCCAATGATCATTACCTGGATCAGATTGATATCGACTAGCCACACTAACATTGAAATTGATGTCAGGTCTCGTACATATCATAGCATACACAATGATCCTAATACAAGAAGAATATGGCAAGTTAGACATTCTAACTCTCTTTTCCTCAGTCTGAGGTGATATTTTCTTCGAAAGAAGTATGTCATATCAAAAAGGTACATTTACTACTTTTTAATTGATAAAACTATACATTTCTAACATCTTATCTATGTATGTGGATTGCGACAACCATCTAAGCTTCCTAGCTGTATCCCGGTATAGCCTTATACCCAATATATAGGAAACTTCACCCATTCTTTCATGGAGAAGTTCTTACAAATGTTGGCTTTCACATTTTCCATCAATCCTATATCATTCCCAATGATAATGATATCGTCTATATTTAAAACAAGGAATACTATCAAGCTCCCATCAACTTTCTTATAAACATACGGTTTTTCCTCCTCCTTGATAAATCTAGATAATTTATTTATCTTATCAAATGACGATTCCAGCTTCGGGATTCCTGTTTAAGTCTATAAATAGACTTATTGAGCTTGCAAACCAAGTTTTAAGTCGCACTGGATACGACCATGGATGGTTGTTCCATATAGATATCTTACTCGAGGAATCCATTTAGGAACGCGGTTTTCACATCCATCTACCATATCTCATAATCGTGATATGCGAGAATGACTAAAAGAATCTTAATGGATTTTAGTATGGCTACTGGTGAAAAAATTTCCTCATATTCAATCCCATGACGTTGAGTATAACCTTTCACTACCAGTCGGGCGTTAAAGGTTTCCATTTTTCCATCGAGCCCTTGCTTCCTTTTATAAACCCATTTACAACCAATTGGTTTAACTCTTTTAGGAAGTTCAACTAAGTCCCAGACTTGATGGTCATGCATATAATCCATCTCGGACTTCATGATTTCCGTCCATTTTCTCGAATTGATATCCAATATCGTCTCTTTATACCTAGTCAGATCCATTTCCTCCAAGAGGAGAACATCAAGGCTCACATCAGACTTTAAAAAAAGTCTATTTGAAGGCCTCGATAATCTATTCGACCTATGTAGAACCTGTGTTGTAGATCCTTCACCTATTGGATCTGTAGTTCCATCTCAAGTTTCTCAATGTTGGGATCCAACTCATCGAGTTCAATCTTTCTACAATTCCCACTTTATCTCAAAAATTCATTTTCAAGAAAAGTGGCAAAACGAGCAACAAATACATTTCGTTGCTCATGATCATAGAATTAATATCCTAAAGAGATTTCAGGATACCCAATGAACTTATATTTATACCCCATGGTTGCTAGTTTATCCCGCTGTGTAACTCTAATGTATACATGACAACCCCAATTCTTTAAATATCTAAGATTTGGATTTCTATCGTATCATATCTAATATGGGGTCGTAGAAACAGCTTTCAATGAAACTCTGTTAAATATGGGGGCAGTAGTAAGCAGAGCGTAACCCCAAAGGTAAAATGGAAGATTTGTATAGCTCATCATAAATTGCACCATATCTAATAAAGTAAGATTTATCCATTCAGACACATCATTGTGTTGAAAAGTTCTTTGTGGGCTATATTAGGCGAGAATCCTATTTTCTCTTAAATAACTTCCGAATTCGTTGCTCATGAATTCACCACCTCGATCTGATCGAAAGCACTTGATGAATTTACCGATATTTTTTCTATTTATTTTCAGAATATTTTGAACTTTTCAAATGTTTCTGATTTATGTCTAATCAAATAGACATATTTATATCTTGACTTATCATCCATGAAACTCACGATGTTGAACTATCATGAGCGGCATGATCTAATAGACCACACACATCACTGTGTACCAGTTTCAATAAATCTTCAGCACAGTATCCAACACAAAGAAATGTGGCCTTTGTCATTTTCCCCTGGATACATGACTCACAAATCGGATAAGGTTCTAAGGTAAGCTATTCAATCAAACCATTATTAACCAATTTTGATAGATGTCTAACACCTATGTAGTCCAATCTAATATGTCATAATTCAGTATTATTTAATTCATATATTTTACTTGTATTTTCCTCTACATTAAAGACATCTCGATATATTTCCAAAACATAAAGTCTGTTTGATAAATAACATTCACATATCAAATAATTGTCTTTATCATATAAACATAAAACATTATCTTTAATGTTTATTTTATATAATTCTTTATCCAATATCAGTAATGATATTATATGTCAGATAAAAGGTGATACATAATACAAATCATGTAAAAATAATTTACATCTATTATGGAGATCTAGAACAACCGTTCATATGGCTTTGACATCCAATATCTCGCCATTCCCAACTCTAAGCTAGATATCATCTTTGTCCAGCCTTCTTTTAACCCTCATGACCTGAATGGAGTTGCAGATATGAGTGAGACTGTCGGTGTCTAACGCCCAGCCACTATTTGCATCTAAGGCTAATGAGATGTCAATAATAAGAAAAATACAAAAGGTACCTAAGGGCCATGCCTTTCCTTTCAGCTCTGGACAATCTTTCTTCCAGTGTCAAGACTTCTTGTATTGTAGATATGTATCCCGAGATACATGCGGTCTTACAGCTTTATGTTTATTGGAGTTTCTCTTTGATATCTTATTCTTTAACATTTTGATTTTCTTCGACTTTCTAGAAGTCTTTGAAGAGCTTGCTCCTCATTTGAGGTACAAAATGGGATTGTCTTTCTTCAAATCATGTTCTGTCATGTGTAACATATTATGAAGTTCTTCATAACTAGCTTGCATCAGATGTATATGAAAGTTTAACACAAAACCAGCATAAGTACCAGACAAAGAAGATAGAATCAAATTTCGGCCTAGCCGTTCATCAATAATAATGCCATGTCATTCCAAATATCGGATCTGGTCGATCATGTTCAAAACATGAATACTGACCGCTCCTCTATCTTTGAGCTTAACATAAATAATTCCTTAGACCTTCTATATATTTCAATTTCTTGATTTGCTTCGAATAATTCCCTGAGTGTTCTCATAATGCTCTGAGCATCAAGTACCTATTTGTATCGTCTTATCAAATTTGGAACCATGGATCCTAAAATATAGGATTTCACCTTTAGGTTATCATCCTTCCATTTTTCAAAAGTCTCTCGCTCTTCGGGAGTGGAATCATGATTGATTTCAATAGACAGTGGATTGATCGTCACAGAGCTCAACTTTTTTTACTCGAAGACAAGGCGGATGTTCATTTCCCCTTCAAAATAGTTCTCGGCTCCTTTAAATTTATTAGAATCCAAAAGTCGCGCTAATGGATTTGTGGTAGCCATCTACATTCATTTTAATATAAAATAATAATACGATTATGGATTTTAAATCTATTAGTGTCATCCCACTACTTTACTAATTCTATAATCTCCCTTAATGAAAAAATAGAAATTTGATAATCAAAATTTCATAGCGGGAAATGGATCCCATGAAATTTACTCCAGCCTCACAATAATGACAATTTTGGCCTTCATAAACTCATTAGATAAACCTCCAACGTCAATCACATTTATGTGACTCCTAAATTTGGTCCTAAACCATTTCTTATTCTCACAATAATGACAGTATTGGATTAAGACATTTTCCAGGTGTATACTTGTCAACGTGCACTAATGAGATCCGTAAGTACACCCTTAGAATAATGACGATATTGGGTGACTATGTCAACTCATCATGCTACATCTAATATTTTACTACAGCGACCTAAGTTCCAACTGTTGGGGCAGTTGTAGAACCCCTAGGGTCGGATCGGTGCCCCATGCAGTGAAAGTGAGTCTAACCCAAGGACATCAGAGATAGGTGTATTTTAAAATATTTTAATAAAAACTACATTTCGATATGAGTCTGTAGGAAAAAATTGGGACCAAATCAAAGCCCGGAAACTCCGGAGCGGAGAAAATAAAGTTTTAGTGTTCATCAGCCCTCGGAGGCTTGACGCGGAGTCTTGGGAATCGAGATGCTCCAAAGTGCGAGAGCAACTGCGAGAGTTGAACGTATCGAAGTCAGGACACAAAAGAATGGGAGTCGCGACGCTCCTAGGTCTGATGCTCAGTGTCGCGACATTGGAAGGTTAGTGTCGCGACGCTCCCCTAGACAGTGAGCAATTTCAACCTTCAAATCAATCCTAAACACTTCCAATTTTCTCCTATCATTTCAATACACCCTAAAACTAATTTGTACATCAAAACCAACAACAACACATGTTTGTTGGGATAGTTGTGGAACCCTTAGGGTCGGATCGGTACCCCGCCCAGCGGAAGTGGGTCTAACCCAAGGATATTAGGGATAAGTGTATTTTAAAATATTTTAATGAAAACTACATTCCGATACGAGTCCGTAGGAAAAAATGTGGACCAAATCAGAGTCTGAAAACTCCGGAATGGAGAAAATGAAGTTTTAATGTTCATCGGCCTTCAGAGTCGGGACGCTGAGCCTTGGGAGTCGAGACGCTCCAAAGTGAGAGAGCAACTATGAGAGTTGAACATCTCAGCGTCGCGACACGGAATAGTGGGAGTCACGACACTCCTAGGTCTAATGATCAGTGTCACGATGCTAGAAGGTCAGTGTCACGCGCTCCCCTAGACAGTGAGGAATTTTAACCTTCAAATCAATCATAAACACTTCCAATTTTCTCCTATCATTTCAGTACACCTTAAAACCAATTTTAACATCAAAACCAACCAAAACACATGTTATACAACTAACATACATGTATTCTAAATACATATATGCATTTGTTTGAATCAAAACACAAACCAATTTAGAATCCAACTATGAAATATCTCATGAATAATTCTAGTTCACCCAAAGGTGATCAAGTGATTCTAGAATTGTAGCCATAAATTTAAGATTTAATCTAGAGTTCTAAAATCTTATTAATTGTGCCATATCCAACATGAACATATTTGACCTAATTAAAATGTCTATTTTGTTTATACGTCTGAAGCATCCTAACACAATTCATTAGCCTTATTTCAACTTTAAGCTATATAATCATGCATCCAATACAAAATTCATCACTATATGTCTCACTAATGAAAACTCACTAATGAAGATCATAGCTTAAGAGAAGTTCAAACTTACTTAGTAAGCTTGATGCAAAGATCCAATCTCATTCTCTTTGTTGACATGGTTAGAGAACTTTCAAGGTTTGCAAGCTTGACTCCAAGATCCAATCTTGATTCCAATGCTAGCAAGCTTCACTTCAAGATCCAATCTTGATTTCTCCTAGATGAAATATTGTAGAGACCTCACAAAGCTTCTCTAAACACTGCTTTTACTTAGGCTAATTTCTCCAAGAATTGCTTGTATTTAGCTTTCTTAAACTTAATTAAAATCTTCCTAAAGCTTGCTATTTATAGCAAAACTTAGGAAATTTTAATTAATAAAAGTTCTAATCAACTTTTATGTGGGCTTAATCTAATTTGTCCATATATGTATAATTAGGTGTGGCTAATCACATTCGTCTACCACTTTGATTTAATCCAATAAAATCAAGTCAAAGATTAGGAAATGGATTAGTTCAATATTTGCCACTTTGATTTAATCCAATTAAATCAAGCCAAAATACCTATAACTATGTACACAGAACTGGCGGATCTTATCTTGATACACACAAGATATCATGAGCATGAGTCCACACCTAACAAACAGGCGGAGGTATGATCTTAATAGATCGGTGATGTGAATGCCATCTAAGTGTATAAGATAAATCATATATCCATAGTGGTATCTCAAGTCAAAGAATCACTATGCTACTCAACCCGAGAAAATTCCTATTGACGTTGGTGTACCATTTATTAGGAAATATTTGGTGAGTCGTTTAGTGTTTATCAAATAAACACCTAAATGTCTATACGAGTCTCCCGAGACTCATGGCTCATTGGGATAAACCATCGGACCAAGTCAAGATATACGACATGTACTGGTCTCAGCAGATTTTACTAACCGACCCGTGTTAGTAAATCTTGACTAGGAACTTTATTTGATAATATATATCTAGTAGTGACACTTCTCAATATCAATTATAAGCTACGTTATAATTACGCACCACGTTATATATTATCGGGTCTTTATCTAATATATATAAATCACTAAACATGATTTAGTTTCAATCTAATGAATTAGATCGAATATATATAATAAAAGACAAGAGGTGCAACCATAAATAAGTAATATTATGGAAAAAAGGAATTGCTCGTATTCATGAATCAAACATAAATACGATCCGCATTGGCGCTCCGAGCACCAACCCAAATAATTTCTCCCACATGCTCTAATGCCAATCCACGGTATCATATACACATCTCAGTGTGTATCACATACTCATGGCTCTCAAGAACTCACCTAGTGCTCAAGAAGTAGGCAACAACGAGTAGGTCCGCTATAACATATTGAGTTTGTCAAACAAACCCAAGTGTTTCCTTTAGCCAGCATCATTTATATTTTGTAGAAACTAAGTTCTACCTCAATATGACTCAGATATTGCATCAACATTGTGCTTCAGCTACTAAGTTGTCCAAGTATCTACGGATCAAATCCAAAATACTATGCAGACAACTGCAAACACAACACTAATATCAAACTTCTAATCTATAAGGTCATTATTCAACTTCATAAGTCAATATTTCATAAGTTACAACTAATTCCACTCTCACAGTAGAATCATCTGTGACACTCCCACTACATCTTATCTGACTCTTTATGACGTAGACAGACTAACATCATAATTAGTCTCAAAACTAATCTGACCCTAATGGTTGCAGACTTTATACTCCATAAATAAAAAACTCTTTCTTAATATCTCAACGATAATAAAGAACATGTTTCAAGATCCATCATATGGTCTACGACATATCAAAATAACCGTATCAATTACGATTAAATTGATATCTCTAATCGTACTTAATATAGTATTCATTATGCCATCATCTTATGATGCATAAGATTGACTAGACATTATAATCAATTTCTCTTTCGACAAAGGAATCATCATTTACGAAAGATGAATATTATATACAATAGACATATTAATTGTCAAACAGTTATGCTAACTGTCACACATATAGTCTCACTGTGTCCTTTATTAGATCATATCTAATGTACGACTAATGGGAGCATCTCACAAGTCTCTTAGTTTTATATCATATATAAAACTTTATATCGAATATAATAGAGACCACTCTCACCGTTTTCACGGAGAAAATAAGACTCAAGTAAACCTTTTACCTCATAAACATCTCATTATTACCTTAATAATGATAATGTCATTATGATGTAAAATACTAGAAAGAAATTTATACACTCCCACTAACCCTTCTATCTAATATGTATTTTCTATGCTTTGATAAAATCAGACAATCTGACTGATATCAAAATTAGAAAACATAAATTTCCAGAAAGCTCATCCGAGTCTACAATAGGCTCTATAAGCTACTATACCAAACTGTAATTTTAGCATAATACAAACTCCAGGGCCATTCGAAAATGAAATCTTCAAACTAAGAAATCACAATGGATCTCTTATCTGAAGAAAACATTCAGAAACGCCACTTTGCATTTCTAGCTGAAATATACAGTTTAATATTAACATTAATCAACAAATCTTTAATTGTTTAATTAGTGCGACTAGAGACAAGTTTCCTCAGAATCTATAATAGATTGCTGAGTATAACTTCTCTCACTGTCATATTATAAAGGTCAAACCTTTAATAAGCTCACTTAGCTTTTACTGCGTAAACCATTTCCACATTTTATGAACGATTCATAATGAAAGCTCAATCAAGTTCCAAACTTGATCGTAGTAAGTTATGAACAATCTTAGATCTATGATTTAATGCAAATTTTCGGAATCGATATCAAATATCGTTCCCACTATAAGTTATAGGATAACATTCTTCGATAAGAAAACAACAGAACCATTAAGTATCAAATACTTTTCAAATGATTCTGACATCCTATTGAACTTATATGGAAGTAATTAAAGGGTTCATCTTAATAATTATTTAGTTCCACTTATAGTTTATCATTCTCACTTTTGACTTTAATAAGTCAAGTCCTTTCTACAATGGTTAACATCTGATGTTACACACTAAGTAATAAAATAATTTTATTACTCGGGATTGTAGAAAAGATATTCTATCAAATAGAATAGAATAATTTATTAAATAGAATAAATGATAAACTTCTACACGTACCTTCTAGGCGCAAGTACTTTCAATTATATAACCATTATACAAAAGAAAGATTCAAATCTTAAACATTTCAAGATTCAAATTTTCTACTTGTACATATCATATACGTAATTGTAGAAACTAATGGAACCTTAATTAAATGGATGAATAAGTGTTTCTGGAGCATATCCCCAAGAGTATTGAAACTAATTCGGTAACATTCAATATCAAGCGAATCAAAGTATATAAGATTCGATTTCTCCCACTAACCAATTTCATTACGATGGAATCATAGAAGAATAATATTGAGTAAGAATCATATTCATTCAATAACCTTAGAACTAATTGCCTTAAATTCATATGTTTGATCATATCAAACATCTTTGAACAATTCAAATACTCAAGATGAATTTTAAAGATCCATTTTTCAAAACTTCAGATCGAATATCTTTGAACCGGTCAAAATATTCTATCCGCGTTTCATCAGAAACACGTAACTAAGTCACGATGATTCATTGACTAAGTTATGAAATAAAGAAAACCACCTTAAGCAATTTTCAACTCATTAAAGTATATACATACAATGTATAAGTTTAATAAATTTTTTGGTCCAATGATAATCATTGGTTAAATGAGATTTAATCACCTTCCCGAATACAATATTCGTTAAATAGATAAGGAATTGTGGTGTGATCTAATATCATACCATCCTTTACCATATGGAATAAGCATTTAATACTTAAGTGATAAAATCTCATAAAGTAATGTTCTAAGTTATTTACTTAACCGAATATTTTTCTTAATATTTATCTATTCGTCAATGACACTACTAGTCATATTAAAAATATTTAACGATTGTTCATAAAGAACAAGTAACTATCAAATAGTCGTAAGTTCTGATATCAAATATCAAAACAATAATTCAACAATATTTTAAATAACTAGACGAGAGATCTGATATCCAATACCTACAGTTGTCGTGTTGTGAGAATCAATATTTTCTACACACAACTATACTTATCTCCTTTCTTTAGCTTTATTATTTTATATTCAACTATTTACAATAATTGTAAATAATTGAAAAGCAAATAGTGTCGGACACGTGACCTCTATATGTCACTAAAGCCAAAAAATGTCATTATCAGATAAACAAATATTTAATGGAGTTTTCTTAATACCAGTGAAGAATCTCAAGACATGAACCAATTGTCAATCTTTACTGCATAAGAAACTATTCTCTCTAGAATGATTATATCATAGTCTATTCTAATCTAGAACCTATACTAGAAATCCACAACCATAAGTGAAGTCAGAAAACATAAATTAAATATGCATACAGTAGATAAAAGTTCAATTCTATTTAAATAATAGAATAAGGAAAAAAACATAAGTGACAATTTTCATAATATTACACACTACATTAGTTATGGATTTTTAACCTAGCAGTGCCTCCCATTACTTTACGTAATACCGTAATCCTCAACGGAAAATGAGAATTCAATAATTAAATCGAATTTCATAATGGGAAGTGGACCCCATGAATAAATTTCGACTCACAGCTTTAGCACGTTCTCGCCTATGTATATTCACAGGTAGACAACTCATTGTCAATCACACCTGTTGTGACTCCTGATTTTATCCTGACAATTTCTCGCTGTGTTAGCTTTGGCACGTTCACAGGAGGTGTATCAAGGCTTCACTTTTCAATGACAAACTCAAGCTACCGATGTAGTCCTGACAGCTTTGACAGGTTCAGGATTTCCAGTTTCACTTGAATTTGTCTCTTATCAAATAAGTTCTACCGGCGTAAATGAACTACCTTCAACCATAACCACACAGCTTTGGCACGATACAACTATAACATCATGAAAACATTCACATCCGTATTGACAAGGCGGACGAAGAAACAAGTATTCCTAACACTAGTCACTTTATAAAACTTTATTTAACGGGGATTTTCCTAAAAGCTGTAATTCACTTTATTTAATCAAATTAAATAAATACATCCATGTAAAAAGTAAAGATTAGATTAAATGTCAAATTTAAAAGGGGTAATCATATCATGGGTCCAAAATCAAACTCGTTTTGATACCATTTTGTTGGGGTTTTTGTTGGACAATTATGACCCATAGAGTCACTATTTGTAAAAGACATTGTGGTTTTTGTACAAATTAACTATGTGACAATGGAAATTGTTATTTTATCATTTTGTAATTTGATTACTTGAATATATAAATGATAAAAGTCCTTATGATTAGTTCAAGATTAATAAGATATAAGACAATATCAATCCACAAAGGTTTAATCATTAAATATCCCTAGTAGTAGTATTATCGAGACTAGACATCGATAATGCGGAATAGACTAGTATTGCACTTGTGCGCGTTGTGGGAGCATAACGACATAGTTCTCATATATTTAAGTATTGGATACTTATGCAAGTGTGATAGGAGGTTGTGTTTACCGATGGTACGGGAACATCTTCACTCTGGATAGACCCATCGGAATCCCATTGGTAGTATGACTATGTGTCTATGGGAATCCGATTCAGGGTAGGTGTATTTGGTCTTAATTTGAGACTTGCATCGCTAATACTTGCGACAATCAATACGCTTTGGTTTTGTTCATCCGGGACTTTAACAGGTTCTGTGTACGCATCTTCTAGGTTTATTGAGAATCGTAGTGTATTGGGTGTGATGTCAAGATGGAAGTATCACTTCATTCATATGGAGATGATGATCACGTAGAGATACATAACTGGTTCTCTATTATATTGCAACTATCAGGATAATATGACAAAGTCATGATTATCCGATTATAGAGACTAGTTGCTTGTGATCCGATATATGCTTCGTACGGGGCATACACTATTCCAGCCCCAGGCCTTGCATGTGACATCAGATACTGGATCGCAATACGCAATACTACGTATACTATGCATGTTATAGATTAAATATTCCTTAGAGAATATTTCTGGAGAATTGGGTAGGCACGACGTTTTGCTAGAAGCCAACCATGTCTCGTAAATCGGTAAGAACGTAGTATCGGGTACGTATGTGTTCGGATAGTCCGACGACCGGATTTACTGCCAACATATCCAGGGATCTTATGGGTCGCTTCCTGAAGATTCACCGATGACGTAAGACTCGAACATAATTAATTTGGGATTAATTATAATAGAGAGAAAATTAATTTAGGATTAATTGCGGAAAGATTTTATCTGGGATAAAATTCAACTAGAATAGAGAGAACGATTAATTTGGAATTAATCAATTAAATAATATATTCGATATATTAAATGAAATTAGATTTCATAACGGAATTAAAATTGGATTTTAATTCGGGCGAACGAATTAATTCGCGAGCGACTTTAATAGTAATTTTACTAGGCATAATTATTTAATTAAATTTGATTTAATTACGTCGCAACGGAAAATTCGTTAATTCATAATTAAGGAACCCGAGCCCAGAATGTGTTTGCGGGCCCACTCAGATTTTGAATCAAGTGGGGCCCACAACAAGTCACATCATTAGTCATTCACTTAACTTTTATTTGATGGAAGTTAGTAGAGATTTTTTGAGATAACTTGTAATACACATTAGCTTGATTTGTGAAAGGTGATAGACTTTTACCAAATCTTGGATTTGGTATATCATTATTTTGGTTTTTGAAAATCAAATACAACACTTTCACTCAACTCTCTCCTATCTTCTCATTCACGCCCAAAGCACTCTCTCTTCATTTTCTTCTTGGCTTGGCCGAGAATCACAAGGGACAAGGGGAAATTTTGTTGCAAAAATTCTCCATTGCTAGCACATCAAAGATCATACAAAAGGTGATAGGGAAACCTTTCCCAATAGTTTGGAATCTCACTCTTCAAGCTTGGAGCTTCAACATACAAATCAAGAGGAGCTTGGGGCAACTTCAAATGAGGAAATTTTGAACTTCCCACCTACATCCAATCGTTCAATGTGAGTATATTTCCGCTATATTCCTTTGAGTATTCACACCTATTACATGCTTAATTGATCTTGGGATTTTCCTTAGAAACCCAACAATGGTATCAGAGCCTATTTAAGCATGAAATTGAATTAGGGTTCTTAATCTTGAATTTGGGTATTTTTGATTTGAGCATGATTTAATCAAATTGTTTGTTTGAGTATGCTTAGATAATGATAACTTAGAGTTATGTATGATCAATTTTATGAAAAATTAATTGGATTAATTTTCCCCAAATTGAGAGGCTTGGCCGAATGCATTAGTACCCTAGGTCATGGTGATTTTTTTTTTAAAAAACATTGGATGTGTTTAAAATGCTTGGATATATTAGTTTGTGATTTAATTGGATTGAAATCAAAATTAATAGAAAAATCCTTAAATTGCCGTGAGCCTTGGAAGCATGTTGGAATTGATTTTGCTTCAATTTGTGTTGGACATAAGTTGATTAATTAAGACATGATTAATTATGTAAATTGGTATTTTGGAAATGTTAATTTGATTAATTAATTATGGTTATACACTTGAATTATATAAATTGTGATATTTAGAATATTAGAATTTAATTAATTATGCTTAATTTGGAATTGGGCTAAAATTGTTGTATTTGGGCCTAATGGGCTTGGTTGGGCCAAGTTGGTTTAGGACAATTGTATTGGATCCAAATTGGGCCTAAAACCATTCCATTAAGTCCAAATATAACTAATGGGCCTTTAAATAATTAATTGGGCCTAATGGGCTAAAATTAATTTTGTGGCAAAGGGTGATTCCTTATTAGGCTTTGGTTGCCAAAGTCCATGCCTTAATAAATTAATTGAAAGCCCATTGGACTTTAATTAAATTGACATTGGATGTTAATTGGGCTTTGAGACCCATTAAGATTAGATTTAGAATCTAAGTCGCAAAGGCACATTAAAAGTGTAATTATTTAATTTGGAATTAAATAAAGATTAGTATTGAATACAAATTAAATCAGATTTAAAATTGTAGTTGGATATAATTCAAGAATACGCACTTGGAGTACTTATTCTTAAAACAAGTTGGACTCGCGCAAATCAAATCGTTGTTTGAACATTGGATGATCACTTAATTCAAAGATTAATTAATTGGATTAGATTGATTGAATAACATGCTTTGTGTGAATACATGGATGTATTGTATGAATAATGTATATCATATGGATATTAGATGGGTGAGGGCAATTTTGGAAATTATTGTAATAAATTTAGAATTTATTAAATTGGACCTGCGTGTCCAGCCTTTATCTCTCGATTCTTTGTAATTCTCTTCTCACCAATTCCCCTCAATGTACTGAGGTTTCTTCATTGTATTATGTAATTGGGTAGAAGTTAGAATAGTGCTAGCCGGGGAGAGGAAATGGAGTGATTTGTTCTAGGAACAATTTGTGAGATATCCATACGCATATCATTATTAATTTATTTATTGTGCCTTATTATGCTTTTAGAATGCATGCTTAAGGGTGTATAATGAGACCTAATCAAAGATAATTAATTGGTTGCCAATTACGTGAAAAACCATCAACAAATATTAAGCGTTTTCCTTCCATTGAGTGATTCATTCTCAAGATCCAAGATTGGCATTGGTTTGTTGGCCAAAGTCAAGACCTTTGACCATCGCGGATGTGTTTGAATCATGAAGGCTTTGTTCCATATCGCATGTCTTGGCCAAGTTGTGATTTGTTGGCCAAAGTCAAGATCATTTCTTGTTCATCGACATCGATTACGAAGCTTTCCAAAGTCAATGGGTCCCACTTAACTGGAATCATTAAGCTTGTTGAGCCAAAGTCAAGGCTTAGTTGATTCAGAGGAAAAAGGTTAGGAAAATATATTGGGTATACTGGCATATATATTGTATATATGTTTCAGACTTGGAGGTTCACCTACCGGATCTAGGAATTTGATGAGATCCAATTGATCTTAGAGATCTACCTAGTTAAATATCATACAGCTTGTTGGCCAAAGTCAAGGTTGTGTGTTATTTAACGGGATCCTAGCCCACTAGGAAACTAAGTTTCCAGAGTACTCAACAGAGGGTTAGAGGCTCGCCGAAAAATAGTGGGAGGCTGGTATTGAATTTTCAATTTCGTTCAAATACTTTCCAAATACGCGCTTTCAAATTATTCCGTCAATTATATATTTATTAGTTAGACTAATATTTTATTATTTTTCTTGTAACAATTGGATTGTACCCAAATATCGTTAATTGAATAGTTTGACTATTGCAATTAAGATGACTGGAAAGATCGGAGTTAGAGACATTATCATGGGCGAAAATGTCTTTAATGGCGCGAACTTTCTTGACTGGGATATGAACCTCAGAATTGTCCTGGGGGCTAAGAGGATGCTTTATACGATAGAGAGACCTCTATGGTCTAAGCCCGGAAATGAGCAGCCGCT